>WAAB01018564.1:17181-49432 GCA_013389865.1 Piaya cayana | reverse complement strand
TTAGGAAGAAGTTTTTTACGGAAAGGGTCATTAGGCACTGGAATATGCTGCCCAGGGAGGTGGTTGATTCGCCTTCCCTGGAGGTGTTTAAGTTACGGGTGGACAGGGTCCTGAGGGACATGGTTTAGTGTTTTGTGGGAGTGGTTGGACTCGATGATCCAGTGGGTCTCTTCCAACCCGGTGATTCTGTGATTCTGTGATTCTGTGATCTAGTGGGACGTGTCCCTGCCCATGGCAGGGCAGTTGAAACTGGATGAGCTTTAAGGTAGCTTCCAACCCAAACTATGTTTCCATGATTCTGTGATTCTAACCTGCTCATATTCTCCCTGAGCAGACCTCTCTGGTTCTCTTTATCCCTCTTGCTTCACTTCCTGCTCACTAACCATGTCCTCTCAAAGCTAGATGTACTATCCTACCACTCAGACTTGCAAAGCAATCGCATAGTGCTATATACTGCTTTTAACAAAATATTCCCAGAACTATAGAGAATAAAATGGAAGGGTCTCCAAGGCACAAGCTACCATTTACCAACAATAAGAGGAGGCTCTGAGGACAGGATCTCAAAATTGAAATGGAAAATATTTCCCATCTGGTACCATGGTAACTGAGCAAAGAGTAGTAATTGTCTATTCCTCTTCTCACCTCTCAGATTAAGTGTACCTGGTTTGACATGCTTTGGAGGATTGGACCTCTATCATTCCATGTCTAGCAAATATAAGAGAAAAAAAGAGGGTGGGAAGAGGCAAGGAAGGAAAATACCTAAGTAGATTTGTTTGGAAAAGTCTGAGTTCTCTCAACAGAAAAAAGAAAAAANCTCTCAGCCCAGCTGCTCAGAGGTCATACTGCAGCCTTGCCAATAAGGAGGGCAGGGGCAGAGTTGTACCTGAGATCTGCCAGATTGCCCCCTCGAAGGACCATCACCTGCCCCAAACTCAATTCCAGAACTTTCCTAGAAGCAGCGCTGTGCAGACCCACCAAAAATTTTAAGTAATACTCTGCAAAAGGGACCATTTTTCATACCAACCATCCTGGGAGAAGACAAGAAGATCCCAGGTGCTGCCTTTGCAATTTTTCTCTCTCTCCTTTTCCTCCCTTTTCTATCTTTCATTTTTTTCCCCCTTAACAGAGATTTAGCAAGAAGGTGGTAATCTTATTCCTAAACACACCTGTAGAAATAAATTCCTTTTTTGGACCAGATGTTTGGCATGTTTTTTGTCTTGATTTAGCCCAGTGTGTGGCAAACCCATACATTTTATGGGGGCATTCAAGGTCTTATCCAAACAACCCCTGGCCTAGCCAGGTTTTGGTCACAACAGCCATAGTTCTTCTCTTTAAAGCACCTCAGAGAAGAATACTATTTACAGCTTGTCAGGCAACAAGAAGAAACTCAAGTTACATGCAGTTTTAAACTGATTGTCCTCATAGGTTTTCCACAGCACTGCTGGCAGGAATAGGTCAATGATGATTCTATGGTGACAGTCTTTACATTACTACTCCACTCTATTGAGCTCTCCTGCATCTTCCTTCTTGATGATTCAAATATATGTTTGCACAGCTCAACATAATTCCACTTCCTATTTAGAAAAAATAATTTTGAGGAAATGTGACTAAATTATCTGAAAAAGGGTTAAGGAGAAGTGTGAATTTATGAAAAACACACTTCTTAAATGTGGAAGGATAGTTCCCAAGAAGAAATATACAGCAACTTCATAAACATTTCTTAAAATGCTGTGGTGTTTAATGAGGTTTCTTAATGTTTTGTGAAAAGTTGCTGAACTACATGACTTATAATGAAATATTAAATCTCATTCATGTGGCATGGAATTTCACAATACAGTGTTGTATTGCTGACTACTTCTACGTAGCACCATACACAGCTTCCATTAAATTAACTTCATTTTACTTACAAGCATAAAAGTTTTTAGCCTTAAAATAGAAACACAAAAGTGTGCATATGTCAGCAGAATGCATTTTTTGCTCGTAGTGTTTTACCAGCTCATCTCTTTAATCAGAAAATATAGGTACATTCTCTACCTTAGTAAGTTATTTTAGGTATTGTGGAAAATCAGACAGGGCCTAGCTTTATCATAAGGCAAAAACATGTTTCAAAGCCCACATATAGTCATCTATGCTGAGCAAGAATCATCAGAACAAGAAGTTCCAGAACAGGTGAAATTCATGTTCAGTGTTTATAAAAGGTAGTGTCTCCTTACATGTTTAATATTTAAATAGATTTAAAATTCTTAGTACCACAGGTATAACAAGCCTTCTCAGACCTTCATATCTTACAACAACGCACCTGCCAACACACTGAAATTCTGCACTGAATTGTTTCTTTCCACTCAGGTAATGGAAGGGCCACTGCAGAAGGACTGAAAATGTTTCCACAAGTCTCATTCCACATGAAAATCCACACATAACACTTGTCACTTCTGGGTTGTGACATGAATTTAATAGTAGAACTCACATCCATAATCATCTGGGTAAACCAGCTGAGTGAAAAAATCCTGCTACAAAAATGCTGCCACAGAAGCAGATCTCTGTACGTATTCTCAGAAAACTGCCACCCAACATCATAATATTTTGCATCCAGTACTGGTCAACAAAGACCTCTAGTTTGATCCTTTCTCATTAGCCGCAATGTNAAAAAAAAAAAGAGAGAGAGATTTCATAGGCTGGAAAGGCAAAGGATGGAGCTCCCCTGCACTTAAGACAAGGAAGGAAGAAGCAAGGAAATGCAAAGATCATAAATAGGTAATTTTTTTTACTTGAAAACTTGCTGAAACCACTGCTGAAACCACTGATTTTGAATGTTGAGACTGCAGCAGAGGCAGTGACCTTCATTCTACTCTCAGCCCAGCTGCTCAGAGGTCATACTGCAGCCTTGCCAATAAGGAGGGCAGGGGCAGAGTTGTACCTGAGATCTGCCAGATTGCCCCCTCGAAGGACCATCACCTGNCTCATTGCTCTCTACAACTACCTGAAAGGAGTTTGTGGAGAGGAGGCATCTGGGCTCTTCTCCCAAGTGACAGGGGTCAGGACGAGAGGGAATGGCCTCAAGCTCCTCCAGGGGAGGTTCAGGCTAGACATTAGGAAAAATTTTCACAGAAAGGGTCATTGGGCACCAGCAGAGGCTGCCTAGGGAAGTGGTTGAGTCACCTTCCCTGGAGGTGTTTAAGGGATGGGTGGACTAGGCGCTTAGGGACATGGTTTAGTGTTTGGTGGGAATGGTTGCACTCAATGATCCTTTGGGTCTCTTCCAACGTGGTTATTCTATGATTCTGTGATTCTATGGATCTGATCCAAGCAAGGTCAATCCATGTTGTCTTCTTTCTCGTTCCACTCCTGCTGCTACTGTCAGGGCAGCGGCTTGTGCTGGTCTCAAAATTTCAGGAAAAGCTGGCTAGCAGTGCAACTGGTGACCTTCAAAGCTTGTGTTAAGACACTGGCATCTTTACAAGACCTTCCATTCTGGATGGCTGGAACAGAGCTATATCATCATCCTATGTAGCAAAGCAATCTGAAACTCTGGTATCAGAATACAGGAAACAGATAACAGGATACCAGAGGACGAATTGGCACATTTCAGACAGATTCTGTAATATCTGCTTGGTTTTGGCAGACTGCTTCAAGAAAACCCATTATGCACTAAGGGTAAATTTTGCATGATGGGCACAGCCAGCTGTGAGACAACTTGTTGGTGCATCTGCACAGGCCACTGCATGAAAGCAATATAGAGCACAGTTAGATACCTCTAGCCATGGGGACAGACCTCTCAGATAACAACTGTTCTGTAAATATCTTTTTCTCTGCAATAGTTTACTACAAATCACAGCAGAATAAGATCCCTATGCAGTCAAAATTTTAGTTACGTATTTGAAAAGAAAACCAAACATTTTCTTCCTTTTGATGCCAATACATTATTACTTGACTTATTCTCCCATTCTCAAAAAAAGATGTGATTTTTTTATTGAACAATAACATAAGCAAAATAGTTTACTTGAGAAACAAGAGATTTCCTACAGTGCAAAAAAAATCCTAGCAGACCTATAATTTTGCCACTGTTCATATCTGCTGTTTTTGACAAAAGCAACACAAATAACAACAGAGCCTTATCACATTTGTTATTGCAAACTGCTGTAAAATCCTATCCAATAATCTTTTGTGTAATTTGTGCTTTGTTTTCTTGATACACTCCGTACTACTGTTTGATTTTCACACTTGATAAAATTTGAGAGCAATTTTTATTCAGTTATTCAACCCTCATATACAACAAATAAAATGTATCACTAGTAGGAAACCTGAGTAACACAAGGGACAATGATGTTTCGGCATTAATCAACAGGCAGAATGTTTAGAAATACAAAGAAGAGCCTTTTAGAAAGAGGTTTAGACTAGCTGTCCCATAGATGATAATGATTTTTGGCACTGCCCTTCCTGTATGTCTTTCTCTCTCCATTCCTTCCTTACTGAAGTTCTCCTGGAACAAATAACACACCATTCAGCACCAGTTTCCTTCCTTTTGGCAGAAGACCAATGGTATTACATATAATTCACATGACAGCCAGTACTCAGGGACTGCAAATGTCCAGATGATAGAAAGAAATAGGCTGTAAACTATTTAGAGAGGGAAACACCTACTCTCCTTCCTATTAAGAGGCAGATGGAAGAAAAGCAGCACTCTTTTCTGCCTTCTACAATAAAGAAAGCTGAAATGGAAAATCATTAAAGCCTGGATTTCAGAGACTTTAAATAAAACACAATGGATGTTGAGCTTAGGCTTCTGCCAGGCTTTAGCCAAGACCTCTGCAGCTGGGTCTGGAAGTGTGATGCAGGAAATCCTACATCTCCTTTCCCACCTTTAATCACTGTGGATTACATCTACATCAAGAACATGGCAGCAGAAGTGGAGAGGAAGGGCCTTTTACTTCATCCCCCTACTCTGGTTTTGGAAGCCAAGCTCAATTCTCTGTATTGTAACACACTGTGTAATGAGCTAGTGTAACTTCTCAGCTTGCAGCTGTATTTCAGAGGCAGCTATACCACACTCCACTGTGCAACATAAAACATTTAATAAATGTTCCCTGACATCAGTGACCTTTTGAAGTCAATAAACCCTTTCCCAGCTCAACAGGAATTGTCCAAAATTTTTCAGTGAGGAAAAAATATCCCTTGCAGTTCTTGAGTGTGAGAAATTTTATCACATATTCAAACCCAAATGATTTGTGTAGAAAAAGGAATACTTTTACTTTTTGCCTTGTTTTTCTCTTCTTCCTTCCCTTCCTCCCCTCAAAGGATCTTTAAAAACTAACCAATGATAATACAAGGGGCTTTGGAAATTACTTCTTCCTTGTCTTTCCTCCAGTGAGGAGTTTATGAGCAATGATGTATCATTTTTAACACTCCATTCTGTAATCTGTGCAAGCCTCATCTTTTGGCAATCTGTTTAAAAATGCTGCATTTAGCATATTTTAACTGCTACCAATTTGAGAAACAACAATCTCCTGGGTACCAACTAAAATAGTGGGAACTTGCATTCTGGTAACTATTAAGCAATTTGTAGTAAAAGACAAGTGTTTAGTATAATTAGAAATTGCTATTAGGTCTTTCTAAAATCTCTCTCTCAACTTGATCAGTTCCATTAATGCCTTTTTTTCCACACTCTGCTCGGAACTGCTTCTTTCTGTTCTTCTATGGTATTTGTTTGTTTGTTTTACAGTCAGGACAAATGATTTTATCCCAGTTGTAGAGCTAAGCACTCTCAGAATAACTGAATCATTTAGCAGTGCTTGGCTTCTTGTGTTTGTCAGCTGCAGATGACATTTAGCACAGGCTTTATCTCAGTTGTGGTAATTACTATACTGACACGAGCTCTCATACACAGCACAGATTGTTTTCAGCAGATGTAACCAAGCAGCTCTGCCTTCTCTGTAATAGTTTTTCTGGCTTTCAGAGTGTGAAAATATTCAGATATACACACACATGCCCCTTTATAAATGTAGGGACACATATAAAAAACAGGTTAATGTCAGTTTTAAGAGAGTATCTGTTCTTCTTTCTTTCTGAGACAATTCAGTTACCCCATGCAAGGATAGTATAGAAGCTCTCAGTTGTACACTACTCCCACATTACATGCTGGCTGTGTATCTTATTATACGTGAAGGTTATTGTTATTGTAATGTATCTCAGTAGTATACCAAATGTTACTTTAATGATGTAATTAATATGCTTGGATTTACCATCTGATGATCTTAGGCACCGCTTTTCTTAGTATGTGATACTTCCAATTTCAAAGATACTTGGAAACAGCAGCTTTTTGCTAAGGGAATTGGCAGAGAAAGAGAAAGGATTAATAACATAAGTCACATTCTCTAACACTTTAAAAATATTTGTGTCAGATGTGTTCAGCTGACATAACGACTTAAAGTGATACTGCCTCTGAAGTATGTACAGTATGCATTATTTATATATAACTGAGCTTTATCTTTATTATTATTATTATAGACTATAATACTGTTTAGCAGAAACAAATCAATACTTCTAGAGTCTGAGCATTGCAATCAATTGAACACCTTTTGGGATGGACTGCTTTCCATACAAAAAAAGGGAACACTGGCTTGTTTGATGAATTATGTGTAAAAGGAAGCAAACAATTTGTTTGTTTGTTTGTTTTCTTTCAAAGAGTATTTCTTCTGGAGAAGATGATGTACACCAATGACACACAGTTACCTTAGTGTAGCAAGTATGGTACCTGAAAGTGAAGTGTATGCATGTGATGGGTTTGATTTTTAGACCCACCTTAATAGCCAGGTTGTGGCTGAGAAAGAACTACATTTCCCAGTATTCCATGTGATTTTCTAAGTAAATCAGGGTATAAATCAGGAGGGCAGACACTCCTCTCTTCTCTTCCGAGGGCCCAGGGAGCAAGTTGCCCAGGTATCAGTTGCTGGTGTGGAGGAGTGAAGCCTTGTGGACTCTGAAGAGCGCAGAGTGCTGTGGGGTTGCTTAATGAAGTCCTGCTATCTAAAAGGAGAGTAGCGATTTTCCCTTGTTAGCTTTTAATGCTGTTTTGGATTCTTATTTTTCCCTTAGGGGCAGGGGGAGGTTTTATTTTGGGGGTCTCTCATTCTGTGCACATGGTATTCTAGTTGCATGTAAGTCTTAATACATGTGCATATAATTGTACAGCTTTGGTCTGCTCATTTTCAGCATTCCAGTCCCTTTTCTTTTCTTCTCCCTTCTTCCCTTGGGTTTGTACAGGGGGGTGGTGGGGAAAGGAAGGGGGGCTGCAGACTACTGTGGGGTTTTGGGAGGGGTTTCACCCAAACCTATCACAATGCACATAAACATAGTACATGACCAAAGCAGATTCTGAATTAGTCTTCACCAATGCAACTATCACTCATTACTTGCTAACTAGATATGACCTTTCTATTAGAAAACCAATTAGGTACCTAAAGAGTAGGATGAAGTCTTATATATTTTAATGCTCAACAGAAATTAAGCACATCCAAGAATATAAAATTTAAAACCCCCAAAGTTTAGAAGGTCTACCTTAGTCTTTACTCTCTGTCAGAGAGATATCTTGGGTGTTTGATATTTCAGAACATCTTGCTTTTGGTGTGGTCTACAGCTTTCGTCTAGATCATGATAGAAAAATCCTGAGAATATTTTCCCATTCTCCATGCAGAAACCCAGTATTTGTCAAGGAAATAAAAAGACACAGAAACTTTCCTGCTCAATTTTTAAATATATGTATCTTAATAAATTAGAAATATTGATCAAGGTAGCAAAAAGGTGAATGAAGTTAAAGGCTATGGGAAACTTTACTCTAAAATGTGATTTTAATTTTTATTTAATATGTCTTGAAAGCTGTTACTACACTGTCAATGTTTGAGCAGACCTTGCACAAAATAAAGCTTTTTGTTAAATAATATTTTAATTAGAAAATATACTTAAAATGATTTTGTCAAATATAGGATTCATGAATACCATCATACTTTTTTATTCATGGTATAAGGTGCCTATGGAGGAGTCAGTTCTTGTGAGAAATTCTACTGAGTTACACATGCTTACCAATCAATAACAGAATAAGTATAGTTCAAGAAGTGTACTATATATTTCTGGATGCCTAATATACTACTTTTTCATCAGCTTCTGAATTCTTCATCACCATTGTCAATTTCTTGTGTACCTGCTGCTTGAACAACAAACTTTCTTTAAATAACTAGTACTGAAATTAGATATCTACACATTTCAAGTACACCATTCTTAAAAATGCAAAAAGTGCTCAGGACAGAAATTATTTTCTAATGTCTTCCACTACTGGTGTCTGATCTTGAAACCACTGCTGTCTTAAAGCAAAGAGGCACATACAAATGCATCACACCACATGATGAAGGTCACTTGAACTCTTTCCTGTGGTGAATGTTTTGCCTGTGGATTGGTGCCAATTGACATATTCTCATGGTGTGAATAACTTCAGACTGAAACCTTGGAACTAGGGACCCTTTAGGTGAAGCATCTGTAGTGTTGGAGAGACAGATTTCAAATATTAGATTTTAATATTAAACCTCTTCGAGTGACATATTAGTACTATTGCTTTCCTCTACCCTCTCCATACACATATTAATTTTAAAAAGTATTTATTAAAAGGATTAAGTCTTGTGAGCATACCAGCACCTGGAACTCCAATTAAAATAAATTTTACTAGCAAGGATTTTGAGCTGCTTATACAACTGAGTTTTTAAACCAAGAAAAAGCCTTGTAGTGGGACAGCAGAAGTATTTCCTTTCCATAACTCATCCAGAAAGCCTCCCACATCCTGCAGTGCTTCATTTAATCCCTGACATGAAGAGACCACACAGATGGTGTGAAGAACTACAATTCAACCTGCAAACTTATGATAATCAAGATTTTTAAAGACTTATTTATGCACTATCCAAACAGAACCGAGTTTCTCTAACCTTGGTCTGACATAGTCCAGCTAAAGCATCAGCTGTGTGAAATCTTAGTAGTACAAATGCCATAAAAGGACAAACAATTTTAGATTTCATCTCTCAGGTCAAGAAACATTGACATTTCTCCCAATGAAACAGAAAGAAACCCCTCTGTATTAAATAAAAAAAAAAACTATTCAGAGAAGGTGTAGAGGGCAAATGAATTTTGAGAAATAAATCATCTTCAGATTTATACTAGAGAGCTATAGACTTGCTGGAATATTCTTTAAATAAAGTAGTCAGACTAGAAGCCATAGTGAGATGTCAAACACATGGAAAATAAAATTATAGACCTCCAACCTGCTGAAATCAGTCCGCATTTCAGAAACTTGTAACTAATACATTCTAGAGTTGGAAACAAAGTACATTTCCCCCCAAGTCATATTCTTATTGTTTACACCAGTGCTTAATCACAGTAGACGAATGTAATAATATTCTAAATCTTTTTCGTATAGGAATTAAGAAGTAACATGAAGAGTACTGTTATGGTGATAAAATTTAAAATGCTAAATTTCCATTGGTTTAAATTTTTAAAACATGGCTAAAAGACAGCTGTCTTACAATTATTATTCACTAGACAAAAGAGAGAGTGTGCTGCATTCCTTTTACTAACGAATACCTAGTACATCTGTCACACCCTAAGGGAGACAGAGTAGGACCCAAAACTGCACTTCAACATTTAGTAATACCTATAGTGTTACAATTCCAAGTCAAGAGTATAAGCTTAAGTCTAGACCAATATTGGTATTCTGTAAGGGTTTGGGAGGGACTGTACAACCTAGTGTACAAGACTAGTGCTAAATTTTTGCTTTTGCACGAGCTGAGCTGGGTAAGAGAGAAACTGAGGACAGGCATCAGCACACTAAGTACTAAGCACATAGAGCTCTTCCTTAAGTGGCTTTTCTTTAGACTTTGCTGTGATGTCAGAATTCATTTTCCTTTTTCTTTTTCTAATGGAGGAAATTAGAAATTTTAAAAAAAACCAAACAACCATGCACAATAATCTATTGGTGGCAGCCCTTAAAGGAATTACCTTGTCCATCGAATACCATTGAGGCTGGAATCAGTGCCAGTACTATTAATTTCTACCTTTTTAATGCACACTTTAGCTAGCACATGACCCATACTGTGTAACAGCAGTTACACCCCAGGGACAAGAGATTAACAGCATGTGCTATGAGTGGTTTATTTTACAATTACTGTGAAATAAAAGCTGATGGAAATGAGCCACTGGTGAATTACTTTGCCAGCAAAATCAACAATATTTTTATCATTATGGAAAAGCTCACTTCTTCTGTCTTGATTTTCTTCCTAAGATTGGTTTCATGGAAGAACACAATAGTTAAGGGAAAGTTGGGGGAGGGGAAAGAGAGAAAAGCAAGATGTTACTCTCAATCCTGCCATTTTCATTGTTTGTTGCAGCTCATCTGAATAAATTTTACCAGCTAAATGTCTGTGTCACAGTTAATTAAAACACAATTTGGGCATAGAAAGCAGCAGTCAAATGAAATGAAAATTATTTTCCGACAAACTCCAGTCAGTCTGCTTTTCCTTCTCATTAAAGGAACATTAATGCAGCTGATTTGCTCGTATATTTTTGGAGTGCTAGGGAAGAAGAAAATTACTCTCACAGCAGGGTATGATGGAGGTTTGGTTTTGTTGGTTTTTAACTCATAATGAATGAAAAAGAATGCACCAACGAAGTTCTACTTCTCTCTTTTCTACTGAGCAGTAAATTTATTTCAATTTAAAATAAAATCCTAATGTAAAACAGTCCTCATTGTTGACAGGCACTTAACAAGTGTGTGTGCTCTGACCATGAGGGACACCTGGTACTGATCTGCATTGGTTTCCGGTCACACAAAGAGGTTTCCCCCTGCCTCAGTGTGCTTCCCCCAGTAAGAAATTTATATCACAGAAAGAGATGAATTTTATTTGCTATTACTGATGTAGTGACAAAAGGTAGTTGTTTTACTGATAATACTTTCTGAATTTTCCCTTTATAATCTCATCTTTTTTAAAAAGAGTATCTGGGAGAGGAACGGAGAAGACTAACATTAAAGGTAGGAATGAGAGAAAGGGGCAAACATACTAGTTGGCCATATACACGTTTTACCTACCATTAACTGGATATTTTTCTCCTCTATTGAGATTTTTTTTTTAAGGTTTGTAAGGAATTAGAAAAAATGACATATAGAATGTGAACACATGCTAGACTATTGATTATTACAACTGGTAAACCCCACATGTCATTTCCTGGTGAATATGCATTTAATTTTATTTGAGGATTTTGCTTACTTTGCCTATTACTTCAATATGGTTGTACACCTGCATACAAGCAAATCTATCTAAAGACACTTGTAAAAAAGCATACACACTAGTTCAGTGTAGGTGTTTCTTTTTCATCCTGACTTTACATCGTGGCATCTCAAAAGGTGTGATGTAAGCTTGGCAAGTAAGAGATAGGTGGTACAGATGTGTCGTTGGATTTCACCATCATTGACTCCAGGCTATGGTTAAGAGAAAGGTGCATGTGACAAAAAAAGAGAAAGATAGATCAAGCTGTGAATAATGAAACAAAAGTGATTCATAAGCATACATTTGCCTGATTACTATGTTCCTTAATATGGGCACATAAAAAAATCAAATTACTGTTAATAACCTAAAGAATATGTTCTTCCTTTTCCATAGGAATCAGGTATTTAAGTAGAATGCGCATAGTAAGGTAATAAACAAAGCAAACAATAAAGACAGGTCTATCACTGAGCCTTGTTAAAACACCATGTTCTTGTTTGTTGTTGCCTGTTTCTCATTAATTTCTGCTTGTATACATCGGAACGTCATTATTTAATTTCAGAAGAACTGTGGTGTTATGGATAAACACAAAAGCACTCTAGATCACAGTAATTGTATTCTCTACAGGCACTGACAATGTAAAGCCAAGTTTATTCATGTTGCTTCTTGGATAGCATATTTCCAAAGCTGTGTGGCTTTGTTAAGAAGAAACACATGTATTTCTTCTAAAAGCAGATAATGCCAGCTTTTGTAAATAGCTGAGTAAAGCAACAATCTATCTGGAAAATTTCTGAAAACTCAGACAAGCTGTATGTCATAATGCATAAAAAAACTTACAAAGTACGATACCAGGGATGTTTGAAAAGTGTCCACTTATTTTTTCATAACATTGAGGTTGAACAGCAATATTGTATTCTTTCAGTAGAGGCAAGCGGGCAAACAACATCACATTTTTATAAATTATCTTCAGGTAAGAGTACACTTGAAACTGGTAGAGTTTACAATTCTGAAGAACCCTTTAGGAATCCAAGCTCAATGGTTTCTGCCGAATTTAAAGAAAAGTGCTCTTAGTGCAACAAAGCTGAATTTTTAACTAAAAAATATAAAATCACAATGTACAGAACTGGAGAAGGAGAGTTATAGTACTCAGTCTCCCTAAAAAAGTACTTTGGGAAGAGAGGAGCATAGGGTACAGCTAACATAACCAAGCAAGGTATAGAGTATAGGGAAACTAGCTAGGGTACAGAAGAATAACGGTTTCAGAGTTTAATTCAATGATGACACAATCTGATGATCAGATAATTAAAGTAAGTATTGATAAAAGTCATCAAATCTCAGTTTTAGAACTGTGATTGTCAAAAGCCACATATCAAATAGACACCCCAGAACTGATGCTTCCTTACTCAATACATTTGATGCCAATAATGTTGTCTGAAATTATAATCCCTTTTCATATTTGGCATTCAATTATTGATATATTTGTATTTGGGCAATAAAATGTTTCTGGTATGGTAAGTTATTGGGCAAGATACATGAATAAAAATCACAATGTTGTTTCCCGCATTCTTACAATGGAAAATTTCATAAATACATCTTGTAGTTCTGATATAAAGAGCTACAATGAATATTTAAATGTAACTGCTACAGGAAACAACTTACAAACTCTAATTCTATGTGTGAGCTTGGAATGCCTCTATCATCCTCCATCCTTCTACTCCCTATCCCTTTCTTCTTCCTTTTTTTCTTTTAGAGGCAGGGGCAATCAGTGTTGTTTTTCTACTCCTGTCTTCACTGTACTACCATGTGTTTTCTACTTTCTGGTTTCAGGTTTGCTACTTCTTATTCACATGCTCTCTGGTAAGGTTTGAGAACTAAACAAGGATAAGATCCTCCATTATATTCATGCAACCAGTTCATAAACTGAGGCTGGAACCCATCACTTCTAACACCCATATTACATAGCTGATGGGAATCCTCCCTCCCTTACAAGATTGCTATAATAAATTGTAAATAAAATATGCACAAGGCANAAAAAAAAAAAAAAAAAAAAAAAAAAAAAAAAAAAAAAGGAGATGGACCAGATTCTCCTAAAGTACACATAAGCCTGACTTTTTGTCCTTGACTAAACTGACTGGAGAATTTCCTGGGGCTAGCAGACCACTGGCAAAGGATTAATTTTAACTGACCTCTGTGCCCTGAAACTAGATTTCCTTTGTAACTTATAGACCTAAAGCAGGCTTTTGGTGATCCAGAACCGATAACGGAGATTAATTACAATTCTTTGACACAAAGTGTATTTTAGAGATATGATGAAAGCAATGTTCTGCCTTCCACAAGCAAGTGGGCCTGTTAAGCTTCTGTAGCACAATAACCCTAAATTAAATAGCACCATTAAATGTTTTGTTACAATGCATGAGTTGGAGAGGAAAACAATCAGTCATGCACTTGCAGAAACACTGAAGTTCTATTACATAATAAATCATCTGGACAAAATTACTCAGACAGTATTCTTCACAGAGAACTCTAAACAAGCACTGTAATTGTTTCAAACATCCTTATTGCCACAAAAACTTTATTAAAAAAACCCACCAAAACCAACCACCAAAAAATACCCAAACAAAACCCCCCAAATGAAAAAACAACCACCAAATATCTCCCTAGTGGATTTCAAATTTAGCATCTTTTCCAACAATTACGTGATAATATATTATTTCTTCAAAATATTTATATTGGCTTCTTGAAGGAGCTTTTTCTAAAGAGAAGTGGCTATCAAAGTGCTACTTTGCATGCCAAATCCCCGGAGATGAAACTCCAGTTAAAGACTGCTTTCAAACAATTCTTGCAAGGAACTTATCTTGTTCCAAAGTAGTTATGTATTCCCAGCTTGCAGCAAAAATTTGAACCAACTTCCCTCTGTCAGGGAAATTATCTTTGGATTTGAAAGTGCTACGAGAAAAATTAACTGCATTCATAAAACTAACAGGTCTTGCACCATCTGTGTCTATGCATCAGCAGAAATATCACAAACAAGCTTTTGTTGCTCTGTATCTTTCTACATTTCATCTTCTGTTTTCTTTGTCTTGCCTCTGTTTTTATCCCAGTTCTAATAATTTAAGATCTGCAATAATTTTCTGAATATTGTTAGGACCTGCATTTAGGTGATTTCTCTAAAAGTCAGAGAACCTGACAGGTTACACACAGTAAATGGATCTCAGAATATACATAAACATCTTGCCATGTTGCCACACTTCTGGGTAGATGTATTGTCCTCACCCTGCTTGTGAATCTGGCCACTCACATCATATTTTAGTCTACCACCCCATAAATTTCTGTAGCAGCTACAGTTCCTCCCATGAATCAGATCAATTTTCTTACTGCTCGTTATTACATTTTTATCACAATGTGTAATTACATCATTAGGGTCATGGACCTAACTTAGATGCATGGGTCCTTTGACTTCCATGAGAAGAAAATGATACCTCCACAGGCAACTTAGATACCTGATATACATGATTCTAAATCGAGGTACACTGGGCATTCATCTGAAGAGACTACTTCTCTGCATTGACTATATCATGATCCTTTGATCCAAGGTTAGGTACTTGAGGCAGAAAAAAAATATTTGCTGCATCCCAGATGTTCCTATACTTTGGTCATAAACAATAAACATAACTTCATAATCCAGATAAAATTTTCCTCTCTTCATACCTGTGTGTGAAAGATTTCTAAATTCATTAAAATTATTGACCACTTCATCAGAAAGTGAAATGAAGGACCGTAATACATATAGAAAGACTTACACTGTTCATTTGGGAAAAAATCCTATGTAAAATAAGGCCACTTTTCTTCTAAAATAATTTATATAGAAGAAATATAGAAGCTATAACAAATGTAGGAGAGTATTCCTTCAGTATTATCTAAGAAATAAAATTAAAAGCATGCAAGTTTGAAAGTTTTCAAAAAAACTGTTACAGGCTTCTTGCAGGACTTTTCAATAATCACATCACTTAAAAAAACTTAGTGTCATCTTATTTGACTTTGAATTTTTTACCTAAGTTACTTTGATAATTCAAACAGCAGCTATATAAACAGACCTTCATTTGTCATAGACCTGTACAGCTGTTCACAAGATGTGGAAAAAGAAAAAAAAGAAGTATCTTAGATTTGCTTGGGAAAAAATGTGTTGAATTTTATCATTCAGGTTTTTTCTGGGGACTCAGGAGAGATTCAAACCAGCCATATTTTTTATTTCTATGGCTGGTTCTTACAAGAACATCCACATTTTTAACACAGCAAACTCATTATTATTATCAACATCAAGTATTTCTTTTCAGGTTCTCAAACCATTTATTGTTCATGAAAAGAAAATGTGGCCATGCTATTCAAAGACCATGACAGAGATGAACCTACAAGAGCATTTCATATGACTGCAGAAGTACAAATGCAGATTCACATAACAGGGAATATTACAAGTCAGCATATAGGTCTACAATACAAACATGCTATGGAGATTACAATATATATTGTTGTGTACTCCATGCAGCAGAATGACAGGTGATGTGAATATATAACTAGAAGCATGAAAGAAATCTCATTATGGAAACATTAAAAAGTCTTGCTTGCGGGAATTTTAAAGTATATTCCCTATATGTCTATTAAACAAACTTAATGAGGAAACTTGTTAAAAAACATTATACTTGACTCCTATAGACTGCTGTTTTGCAGTGCTGCCCTTAAACTCATTGATGTGTAATGGATCTAAATTGACTGTTCACTTATTCATCTGTGCAGCTGTAAAGTAAAATTATAACCTTCTGTTCTATTCTAAGAGTTATTTCCAAGACGTTTCAATTTCTTACAAGATTTTCCAGTTGCTGAAAAGTCCATGATTTCAGAGTACAGTTTCATTGGGTATTTCATAACTTGGCCCATGCTGTAAAATTCTAGACTGGTTTTCAGGCAGAAGAAGTATGCCTAAATCCCTACAAAAGCAGTCTTTGCTTTCTCTATTCAGACAGCCACTGCATCCATTACTACTCACTGACAACAGGAATTACTTACATTAAGGTTGTACACTTAATATTAGTCACAATCAGAAATCTACAAATCTCAGATTACACAAGAAAATTTCTTCAAATGTAGAATAAGTCTGGTCTCCTGAGAGAGGTGGGAGAGGAGGAATATAACTTCCTCACACTTCAAGGAGGCTCATCATGATATAGCATTGAACAATATTTAACAAGTTTCACAGAAATCCTTCTTTGCAGAAGCTTGGTGACTTTGGTAAATTTTTACAGAGTAATAAGCCTCCAACATACAGGCATGACAACAGCTCTGAGATATGTTTTTTGACAGCTTAACACAGAGATAAATACTATAGAAAATAATACTGGGCTTGGACTAATGATTTTCTGAGACTGACATGGTCTCAAGACAACTTGTCATAATAACCATAATAAAAATATAAAATAATATTGTAAAAAAATAAAAAAATACTACAAATATTAGTTTCATTTGTATCTCATAATAATTGTGGTGCATAAAAATAAATGAGGGGAAATGTACATGATGCTAATCCTAATTTGACAGAAGCCTCTTCACTTCCAGCAGTCACCTGTTGAAACATCTTAAACCTCATGTCAGCCAGTTTAAATACTTTGAATGAGCCTTTCTTTCACAATATTTTCTAATGATGTTTTAACTCTGTTTATATACCTTTATTCACCAATTAATTCCACACTTCAGTAACAAATTAAGTGAAAAAGGACTCACTTCGGTTTGTTCTGTATCTCCTGCAGAGTAACTCCACTGAATGCTGCACACCTGCTGTAAGGTGAAAAGCAGTGAACAATAATTCCCTTTTCACTCTGATCATAGCATGTGCAATTATCTGGATGTTAAAATCACCTTCAGCCATCTCTTTCCCATAGCAAGAATACTTAGACTATTTTTCCTTCTTTATAAAGTATCTATCTGATAACCTTTGATCATTCACTTTTGCTTCTCTGTGCTGTCCCTGGTTCTGTTAAACCCTGTTTAAAATGGAATTTCTTGCAATCGGGAACATTTCAAAATTTCCTCAGAATACAGGCTAGTTATGTAGTGTCATGATATTTTGTTCTTTTTCTGTTCTGCTGTTTAACACCTTAGTTACTTTTTTCATTACTTTTAGTAACTGAAATGAATGTTCACAATCACTTCAAGTATTGACTCTGGAATGAGGCATCACTAATTTCAAGCCAAGTATTTTACACAGAGCCAAGACCATCTTGCCAGCCTGCTTTTCTTCATATTTATTGACCTTAACTATCAGCTGTTACTTCATTACTCATTTGCTCATTGACAATCTTCTGCAACTATTTATTACCTCAATTAGTTTTCTAGTGTCAAAACTTCATAGTCTCGCTGTTCACCACATTTCTAGATGTTTTCTGAAGACAAGCATCAAATAGGATTGTTGTCTTCAAAGGCAATCAAGAAATGCAATCATAGAATACTACTATGAATGTACATTTACTGTGAAAATACACCACTGCTTTCCTTAATTTACTTACTTAATCACCATTTTTCTGCAATTCCAATTGTCTATCGGAGCTGCGCCCATCTGTATTTGCTGGCATGACTTTGAGCAGTTCAGTAGGATCACAAGACATGACTGACTTATTTATTTCCCAGTTGAATAACTAACTCTATTCTTTCTTATAGTTTCTGCCAATATGAATGATACAGAATTAAAGTGTAATGGCCCATAGATTCCCAGATGTCTCCTGGAGCTCTTTTTTGAAAACTTATTCTCATTTAATTTCTTATGATACTTTTCTGGAATCAAGCAACAGGCCTTACCTCATAATAGATGAAAAGACCCTAGACCTCTTGTCTGGATTCTTTTGCTTTGAAAATTCACTATTCATATTTTGCTCTAAAATCTTTTCCAGTGGTGTACCTATTTAAGAATAATAAACATGTGTAAAAAAAAAGTATTTAGATTTTACCTCTGTTGTCTTCATTTTTAGATGCCAGCCATCTATCAGCCCTATGGAATCAAGTAAAGACTTCCAGTTTCTGATGTGTTTGAAATAATTTTTATTGCTTAGTTTTATGCTTAAAACCACTTAGTCTTCAAAAATCTTCATTATCAGTCTGATTAGATACAATTTCAAATTTAACTAATGATTATTTATTTTCTTCCCATTGCCTTCGGACATGATTTTCAATTTTCTGAAAGATTTTTCAGTTTTTTATAATCACTCTATCTACTGCTACAACTATGACAATATAAAGTCACTATAACAAGAACATGACTGTAACACAAACATGCCCTCCAAGATTAGATTAAAACAGAAGTAGTTTTTTTCAAGCTAGGTAAGCAATTTCCAAATGTTTGTACAGTTATTGAACCTAATAAATTTATAAGATTCAAATGTCTACCTGTTGTCCAGGGGAAGACACTCAAACACAAAATCAAGATGTACTTCAGCAAAAATAAGACACAAACTTGAGAATTTCCAAAGTGAAGTTAATTTCTCCGTAAACACATTTATGGTTGGAATATAAATGTACAAAGCAAACAAAGGCAAGAGACAAATAGAATGGGAAAAGAACCTTTCTTTTTTCTCAGATCTTGAAAAAAACCTTGGCCACATCATAGGAAGCCTTATGCCTACTATTTATCCAGCAGATCCAGGTGACAGGCAATCAAAATGTCAGCCAATGTGGAAGAACAGAAATAGTCTGTAGTCTTTATCTTGACACCTTTTAGAAGTGTAACATCTAATGTCATTTTGTACTGTGCTGTCACAGCAATTACACAGAAAACACATAATAAACACATGCTAATCAGGTTGGGCAACAAGAAATGTGTCCCACAGTAATGTATTCTGAAGAGTATATCACTGATGTAGGAACATATAATAGGAATTATCAGAAAAGAAGTGTCAAGATTTAAAGTACAGTGAAATGTATTGATAGATTTTATAACTGCTGTAGTGTTATTGCAGGCTTGTTGTTTGTACAAAGTTCACAGTAGACAGTGAAGCATTGTGCTCACCCAAAAAAAAGTTTATCTTCTACTTAGCCGTTCGACCATGTATCTTCAGCTTATTCAACTTATAAATATGCCAGGTGATAAACATATCCCTATTATCCTTGTTTTCATAAAAACAACATTCACATATATACATAAGAGTCAATTCAGAGAAGTGATCAAAAGTAATATATTGTTTATGTTATTTATTAGCTGTATAACACCTCAAGTCAGGGAAACTGAATTGACTTGCAATTACTGTACAGAAATGTATTTGGAGACACAGAATTTGTTATCTTTCACCTAAATCAGTCACCCATTTCTGAGTGATTTCCATGATGAAATAAAAAAGTATTCTTAAAAGTGACAAAAAGCAAAGTCTTGAAAAAATGAAATGTGAACTGTTCCACTTATGAAACTAGTTTCATAGCTGAATAACAGGAAAAAAAATACATAGCTCAGAGAAAATGAAAATACTGAGGCCATCTTCCCATTTTGCAGTTATTCCATATCCTGGAATTATGATCTGTGTATTCTTCAGGGAATATATTTCAGACCCAGACAGCAGTTTTCTAGTTGAAATATATCCCATGTCATGGATTCTTATCACAGAATCACAGAATCACACAGAATCACAGAATCACCGGGTTGGAAGAGACCCACTGGATCATCGAGTCCAACCACTCCCACAAAACACTAAACCATGTCCCTCAGGACCCCGTCCACCCGTAACTTAAATACCTCCAGGGAAGGCAAATCAACCACCTCCCTGGGCAGCATATTCCAGTGCCTAATGACNGAACTGCACACAGTATTCAAGGAGCGGTCTCACCAGTGCCGAGTACAGATGGAGAATAACCTCCCTGGACCTGCTGGTCACACCGTTTCTGATACAAGGCAGGATGCCATTGGCCTTCTTGGCCACCTGGGCACACTGCTGGCTCATATTCAGCCGGCTGTCGACCAACACCCCCAGGTCCCTCTCCTCCTGGCAGCTCTCTACCCAAGGTAGATGAACTAGGTCTTGAGCTGATATATGACAGATGCATGAAAGGGCATCACTCTTTCATAGAATCATAGAAACATAGAATAGTTTGGGTTGGAAGGGACTTTAAAGGTCATCCACTTCTAACCCCCCAGCCATTGGCAGGGATATCTCACTAGCTCAGGTTACCCAAGGCCCATCCAACCTGGCCTTAAACACCTCCAGGGATGAGACAGCCACTTCTTCCCTTGGTAACCTGTTCCTAAAATATGAAGAACCCAGAGATTTGACTGTTGAATGTAAAAAGCAAAAACACCAATGGAAATATCTTTTATATTAACATGAGTAAGAGATTTACATGACTGCAAGTTCCTTACATGTAATCTGTGGCAAGAATGAGAGTTTTGGAATTGCAATTTTTCCTTTTGTGACAAAATGAATCATGAAAACATAAGCAAAGCCCATAGATCCTTGTTTTGAGCTCTCTGGGGCAGCTGAATGGTTATTTAATTAGATAAAATAGAAAAAATAGTCTTATTAGTAAAATGATACCTGGGTGAATGTATATCTATGTTTACTTCCTAAATGATCTTAGGTTACAAACCAGGTCTGGTTAATCAGACACATTGACAAGAAAGAAGGAAAATTTTAATGTTCTTATACATAAAGCACTTAAGGTATATAGACAAAGTATTAGCAAATCCCCCTCGTCTGAGATTTTCCATTCATGATCAGACCTTGTATTTCACAAGACATTTAGCTGACACCATACATAAGCTTATTGAGAAGAAAACGTTGAAATCCTGAATTCATTGAATTCAGCTTCAACAGTTCTATTCAGTTGAGCACAGAGCATATTTGCTCACAGGGGATATCTTTAAGATTCATTCAGGTGAAAGAGAAACCATCTTAAGTACTTAGTACTGGATAACACATGGTATCAGGGGAAGGTATTGGTTTACTTACTAAATTAAAGATTGCCAAAGTGAGTAGTTAAGGAAGTTCTACTCTCGCAGTTTGTATTTCAATATTGAAAATTACAGTTTGCGTTGAATTCAACACATGGGCTGGAGACTCAGAAGCAGGAACACATAGACAGAGAATCACCAACACTGTTAAGAATAAATTAATCACTGATAAATCCAGCTCACTCAAGAAAATGATACTTTGGAGTATTTGCAGAAAAGAATGTAACCTTTGTTTAGAAGGGAGTTAAAGAGAAAGTGGATATACACTATGCTGAAAGAAGCTTCTTGGAGATATGGATACATGGTTTCTATCCACACTTTAAGGCCTATTGTTGCATTTAAATTAAAGAAGTTTCCATTCTAAGGCACCTTCATTACTCTTTCTTACCTGTCTCACTGTTAGATGACTTAAGACTACCTAAAGTGTCAATAATATCAACAATATCCAAGTCCATAATTTTTATTAGTTTACTCTCACGATTATGGAGAGATTCTGAATTGGAATGAAATTTAGTTTCATAGAGGATGAAATCTGAATGAAAATACAATATCAGCATTCCAATGACTTCCTATTTTGAGGCAGGAAAAAGAAATTTCAGGGCTCACAGGTCTTTTTACATTTGCCTTCAGGCAGAAAATCCTTAGTAGTTACGTTTTTAGTTTCTAGAGCTACTTTGCAGCTGACAATATTTTTTTCTCTGTGAGTAAATTGCTAATCCATTCAGATAAGCAAAGATACCAAGAATACCTCTAGAAAAAAAGCCTTGTTATTCCAAGCAAACATTATGTTTGTAGTGTATATTGCAAGCCAACCCAACCTTGTTCTTGCTCAAATGCCAGGCAGAAACAAGCTTCATCTGCCTAGGTGCAGGCTAGAGAAAAAAAAGCCAAATTACTACATTCGTGTGATGTCAAGCTCAAAGTAATCAACAAACTATCCTACTGACATGTAAGAGATTTTAGTGGATCTAATTTAGCAGTAAATTAGCACTTTGCCTATTCCTACCCTTTCCATTTTTGACTACTATGG
Organism: Piaya cayana; assembly: GCA_013389865.1. Taxonomy (NCBI): domain Eukaryota; kingdom Metazoa; phylum Chordata; class Aves; order Cuculiformes; family Coccyzidae; genus Piaya; species Piaya cayana. The sequence goes on along the minus strand of WAAB01018564.1, from coordinate 27,132 downwards.
ACACCAAGAGACTCTCAGTCACTGTTGAACATCAAACTGCTGCTCAGTTAAAGTCAGGTGATGCTCTGGGACCTTATTATTACACATTTATTTGAAATGTATATACATATTCTAAGGGTATTTTTTCTGCACTAAAGGAAAGTTAATTTCCAGTAGGTAGCTTTCACAGAAGGACCTCTGCAAAGAGATTAATGTCAAAGGAAAGACATTTTCCTCCCCAGTATAGACAAATTCTGCAGGTCACTCTTGAAAGGAAGATTGCATATGGGTTGGATTCAGGACTTTTGTGACTCACTCCTATGCCACAGGCAGTTTAATTTCTGTAACAAGCTCCAAAACAACATAGTGAGTTCTTGATGGGTAGTCAAAAGAATATCAGATTTCTAACTGTCATCTAAACTTCTAGGTATTCTTGCAGTTAACACATTACAATTGTATAGTCAATATAAGGGCAAGAAGATAAGCAAATAAAAACTTAACTGTGAAGGCCCTTTTAAATAAAAAATCCAGTTGTTTGGTACCATTTCAAATGAATTAATATAATCTTTTCAGCCTCCAGCTTCCAACCAGAATACTGTGCTTTTCTGTATATCCATTATCCTATGTGGCATCCCCATGCCAATGTCTCAGATAACTGTGGACATCTCAAGCAGTAGTAGGCATCCGCAACATAAACAGCACATAAACAGAATTCAATATGTCAGACTATCATTTTCCAGAACTGATCATGCTTCAGTGCTGTGAGATATCATATGTATGCTGAGGGCATTATTTACACAGAGGCACTTCAATAAAACTGTGTTCATACTCTAGAGACTTGAAAACACCTATCTCAGTCAATTTCTGTTCTTTTTTTCTCAAAATATATCTCTTTCTTTTCAAAACTGTGAGGAAATAGTGATTAATGAAAAAAACCCAGAAAAAATCCTTAGTTTATAAATAAAAGTATATTCTTCATTTTGCCTTTTGAACTTCAGTAAAACATTATTGCAAAAGAGTATAAGAGCAATCAAATAAGTTGCAGTTAGCTGCCTTTACCTAATCAATCACCTTTCTCTGTCACCAGTATGGGTTTACATTAAATCCCTTGAATTTTTAAAAAATTCAGTACTTCAGTCCATTAGAGGTATAAAAAAAACCTAGGTGAACTAAAATTTAAGCTGTCTGAAGCACTTAAACGATGCTATGCAGAGTGACTATATTATATAAGCTACAAGGGAATCATGGGGAACTTTCCCCTCTAGTACCAGGCAGAAATGAACTACCCAAGAACTGACAAATAGAAAAGGTAGAGGTTTTGTAAGTCACAGGAAAATTAGATATACTCATTCTTATGACTACACTCTTAATATTACAGATATTTATATCTTAAGTTGAAAAAATATTAACATTAGGTATCATGCAATAAAAATAACTACCTCACATAATTGTATTAGAGTCAATCATGTACTACAAGCTGCATTCCTAGATGCCAACCAGTCCAACACAGAGACATGCACAAACCAGAAATATTAATTTATCAGAATCCCACTGCTTCGTAATTGATCAAGCAGTAATCAATAGCAATTTAGTCCATCCACATATACCAAATCTCAGAAGAGTACAAGCCATTGTGATGGATCATTAAATGTCAATACAATTTTCCCTTCTTGTTGCGGAGGGGGAAAGCTCATGCAATCAATATGATTGATAGACAAGCTCCAAATTTATTGGCAAACTCAGTACAGTTATATAGTGTTCTGACAAAGTGAAGGCGTTTACAGAGCATCACACTTCTTATTGGTTAATTATGATTTCATAGTCTATTGCATAGTTCTTCTACCTGTGGTTACAATTGTAACTAAACTGCTGATTTTCCCAGGTGCTTGCTATCTTTCCCAGACACTAGCAGGTGCACTATCTTTAGTTTCCCTTGGTGTCTTGGCATACTAAAATATCTTCTAAGGTGTCTTGCTCTTCTGCCTGTTACAATGTTCGACTACATGTGATAAGGTACAGCCTTACTACACAGGGAAGCTATTGTATAAACTTGCTTACACAGGGAAGCTATTTAGGGAAGCTATTGATTAATTTTCCCATATTCCAGTGAGCTATGGCCTTGCTAATGTAATCATTCCTCCACACCTTCTCAATACTCAGGCACCAACATGACAAAAAATGTGTATGCTCCAGGTCAGCTGCTTTCAAATGCAGGTTAATAAAGTTGTTCAGGAAATGGTCATGTAATTTCATACCTTGGAAACTCATTGCTTTTTCTAAAATATTTTTTTTCTCTGAAAGTCTCCAGCTGTGAGTGAGGTTCCATTAGGAAAGATTAACTTAGCTGCAAGATGACATTTCACCACAACAGAGGGATCAAGCTTCTCAGGAAAGGAATGGCTTTGCTATCAAGACAGCAATTCTAATAGTTGTTTCATGCATTTCTAATCACCGTGCTACTGAATATATCAACAATTCATGAATTTTACATTCATCTTTTATTTCTCTCTTACTTTCCACCCTTTTTATTTCCAACTCATCAGTTATCTCAGTCCCTCAGTTTTTATAACACTTTCATGGGAATATATGTGGAAAGATCATAATGATAGCTTTTAATACTGGTAAACCCACTCAGAAAATGTGATCCTTTTAGTATTATACAGCTACCAAAACACATAGGAATCTGATCAGATTTAGATGAATGTTTCTCCCAAAAGATATGTCAATTTGTTAACATGCCTTCTTTAAGAGAAAAATCATTATTGCTAGAATTTTTGGATGGTAGATAAATGAATTCAGTAACAAATGTATAGACGGTTTCGATGCATGGATGGAAAACAACAACATAGAAGATAGTGATTATACTGTGCACCACCACTCAACTTCCCTGAAGGACGTTCTCAAAAAAACCACCAAGAATTCAGTAGAAGGTGGGCAAATTTAAGTTATTCTGGCTACATATGAAAAAAATCCAAGTCTCTTCTAAAAGAAAAATCCAGCAAGTAAACACTATGTATAAAAGAAGCAGCTTCTCTCTTGTTTGCAATAGCTCAACTATATTTGCATTGAAACTCAGACACTACTTTTCTAAAGCAGAAAAGAACCTATCAGAGCAGCTTTAGAAAACTTACTCTTAGTGAACAATAGCTGCCATCATTTTGAGAGGAGCAAAGTCTTTATAAGGCAGCTACTTGGGTACAGTTTGATAAACACATCTCTGAAGGCATTTCATTGCTGCCCACAACAGTGTAGATTTCTTCTTGAAACAGAAGCATGATGCTTTGTACCACAAAGGCAGATTTATGTGCTGGAAGGATAGCAACAGACAACTGCAAGAGGATCTATTTTGGTATTGCAGCCCACTGAATAACATTAGACAGCAATCATTTATTTGTTCCAAGCTATGGGCAAGCATTTTTTCGCTCCAGCAAAACATAATTTGAAAATGTGAGACCCATTTAGTAATACGTAGGAAGAAAAAATGTCTTTCACACCTCCTCAGAAGAGGAATGATTCATTCTTGAGTTTCCCTAAACTCCAGACCAGAAGTCTGTTGAACTCTCTTCCAACCACTTCCCTGCATTACAAATTAATCTTTAATGTCTTAATTAAAGAAAATAACTATAGAAATACCCCTGTTCCTAAGAGCATATTGTTATGAAAGACATTCAGTAGTATTTCCCTTACTCAGTAGAAAAGACGAAGAGAAACAGCCAGTGGCATCCTTATTCCAAGTCCTTGGGTCCATTCCTGTTTAAATTCCATACTCTAAAGGTACTCTAATATTTCAGCATTATTGTCTACCTAGTTTAGAGACAATCACACGTAATCCTATAAAAATCAAATATGTACACAAATCTTTTGAGATAATAGAAGTGGAGAGGTAAAAGAAAGTAAAACACCGCTAAAGCTAAGTTACTAACTTGGGACTTAGAAAACAGCATGCAGAAGTCTTGCTTCCACATTTCACATATGGAAATAATACTTGCTAATCTCTTAACAGTATTTTTGAAAATGGTTATTGAAAATATTGTGAGAAGCTCAAGAACCATGTTAATCAAAATTTCAAGGGGAAGTTGCAGAAAGGGAGGAGTAGTAAGCAGAGACATAAGAAATTTTTAACAAATAGCATTTACACTGGCAATAATTATTCTGAGTACAGGGAAAAAATCTTCCCATTCAGAAGGAATTAAAATGTTAAAAACAAAAGGAAAATGAAAGCCATGAGACTAAGCTGAAAGCACGCAGGAAAAAAGTGCTTATTTTGAGGTTCCTAATACCTCAGCAAACAGAAAACTGTTAAAACTGCTTTTGGAGAGAAGATTACAAGATTTAAGAGACACATGAAAAGCTAGGAGGTTTTGTGAGTTAATAGGCCCTGATTTAAGATTATTTTTTCCACTCCACTGTATTACATTAACACTTCTATTGCACTGACTACAGAAAAAAACTTCAAAGAACTGAAAGCCTTAAAGATCAAAGATTGTTTTTTCTCAAGTTTACATGCTACTTCCAAAAGTGTGTACCTAGCACATTGCAACAGCCTGGTGACAAAATACTTGCACAAAGTCATATTTAATTAAAGAGTCAAAGACTAATCACCTGATTATATCACTAAAGTTAGTCTTGTGTTGATTCTTTGGAAAGGGATTCAGACCGCAACCAGTTGGGAGTTACTAGCAGTGTCCCGAGAAATGTAAACACTCATTCCATTATTTGTTTCTCTTAGCAAATTAATTTGTAGACATCAATCATTGCATAAATACTTGCTAGCTAGCAAAACCACATGCTCCTAAGCAGGCATAGANAAAAAAAAAAAAAAAACATACATTACATGTATTTATATATTTCATCACCTGGCTTTTAGAACCATATGAATCTGATTTGTTTTAGTTCACTTTGACTTCAGTCATCTCTGCTTTATTCATTTTCTCCCAAGTCTGCTCCTAATTTCAGATATGAAAAAATCAATTTGGCTATCCTTCATCCTGTGTGACTTCACCTCATTCCTCCTTGACTTAATCTTCCTACTTTTGTACATGTAATCTGATTATAGCCACATTCTGTCTCCATATGACTCTGGGATTGTTTCTTCTATGCTGTTATAAGGCCCTGTGAATCCCAGAAAAATCAGATCTAGGTAAAACTGTATATTTCAAACTATTTTACTACAAAATCAGCTAAGTTCTTTAGATTTATCTTTTGCTTTTCCCTTACAACATCTACCACAGCATTTCTGATCCACTTGATTGGGTACAGTAGCTGGCTAAGCTCCGAGCATCTGTACTATACAGTCTTTGAGGTTCTTATTACTCCGGTCCCCTTACTATACAATCCCCACCTCACACATGCTCCAAAGCTGTGCAAAGGGTTAATTTCAGCTTTTGAAACTTGCTAGAGGTTGAGGTGCCCTCAGTATCTGACTCAGAACTCCCAGTTTATCTGTCCCAGAGAAATCCAGTGTGACCATGGACCAAATCATTCTGCCATCTAAAACACTGCAACAAGATGGCTCACTTCAACATCCCACTACAGGCTGCATCTATCTGTTCTTGCATGGCAGCACTAAGTGCTGCAGTAACCTCATTGAGGTTACAATTGTCCACTGTTAATCTACGTTCATTATTAGACTTTTGCATGGTCATAAAGGAATTTTAAAGGGTGAGTGATTTTGCTGATTACTCCTTGATTTTCAAGTTCACAAATCAACTCGTGTGCGGAAATTACAGAGTTTCAATTGGTACAATACTCTTGTCAATACACTGTGGTGTTAGCAGTTGGTATCTGCTCATCTTCAGCCTTTAATATTCCAATAGCAGAAGGCTTCTCTGTAAGAACAGGCAAGGAAGACAGCTGTTTGATCACCTCAATCTCTACAGCTGTGATATCAGAAGCCCACCTACAAACTACTGCATCTTTAAAGTACCCTTTTTTAAGATAGTCCATGCCAAGTGTGCATAGTGCATCAGGTCTGGTTACGCGGTTATGATACGGGGCTTTTCCCAGTTATTCTTGGTTAAGCTCACTTTGGCTGCCACTGCAGTAAGTTCTTGAGATCCCTTTCTTACTCAAGGAACTGTACTGGATTCTGCCTCTTCATGATTCTATGTCAATGGGTTGCACTGCTCACAAGCAGCAGTAAGGGCTTTATGCTTTCATGATTCTGTTGTGACAGGCCAACAAATCCACACACCTGGCTGGATGCAGGGCCTCTCTAGTTTGGAACATTGTATACATCAAGGTATGGGTTTGTTTGGATCACAGGGGGACAAAACCAACCCTGCTTACCCTCAAACCTTGTAGACAGGAGCTAGAATCTCATCCACTGGAAACTGGAGTTTAAACTTATAGTTTATTTCTCCTGAAATAAACTTTGTGATTTTCCCTTTAACTCACGAATTCATGATTCTGGGGCAGAGCAGTTTTTCCATCCCATCTCCTCATATTGTCTCCATGATTGTGCAGGCAAAGCCACAGGATATGTCATGGTGTTTGCCATCTCTCCCAGATTGGTTTTGTAAGAAGACGTCTTTTCTCAACAGATGATATGCAAGCCCATGAGAAGTAGGATCTATTCACACTATGACATAGTTTATCAAACAGTTGCTCAAAATAAGATTCTGATCTTTGTTCAGATCTGTCAAATCTTTCAAACTCTTTCATACAAATTTTCCAGAGCTGAGGTGCAGGCCTGTAGATGCCAAGAAAGGCTTCATGGTGCTGGCTTTTGTCAACCACATCACCTACTGTTGGAGGTAAGTGGGCAAATGTTCTGGAGCAGTTCTGAGGGGTTTGATTTGGCGAGATTCAGCCCAATTCTTGTCTGTATTTTGGGTGCATAGAAACATAGTATCAATTTTTAAAAAAACAACTTACCCAAATATACAAAATTGCCACGCCACCTCACCTCCCATGGCTGCATCAACAGAGTTGTAAGTAGGCACAGGGAAAAGGTCCCAGGCAGGGCTCTGTGGTGGGAGGAAGCTGAACTCAGTAATTGGATTGAGGAATGAATTCATCTGGGATCAAGGGAAAACAGACAAGGTCCGTATTAGATGTTGGCCATTGAAGAAGAGAGCTTAACTCCTGTGATGCCTCAGAGTAACAGTGAGTATGATAAGAATGGAATACTTTCTTGACCTCTTATAGGTTACCTGTCAGCCTTTCCCTGCAGGTACAATAGTTTTTCACCTCCATCATTTATTGCATTCCACCAAGAATGACCTTGGTTTCTATAGAAACAGGCATAAGCAATGGCCTTTCTGCATACCAGCGTACCATGTTGACACTTGTAGAGAGAAACACAGTCTGAAAAACTCACAGTGAACTATCAGAAAACAAAGTTATTTAGACAAGGCTTAGCTGAAAAGTTAGAAACTGATTCTACTGCAGCACAAACCAGAACACTAACTCAGCCTCACTAAAAATTTAATTGTAAAGAAAGTTGTTCCCTCTATGTACAAACACAGTACTTAGAGGAGCAGACTGAGGGTCCCATGATCCATGAGGAGGTGGTCAGAGCCTNAGCTCACTTTGGCTGCCACTGCAGTAAGTTCTTGAGATCCCTTTCTTACTCAAGGAACTGTACTGGATTCTGCCTCTTCATGATTCTATGTCAATGGGTTGCACTGCTCACAAGCAGCAGTAAGGGCTTTATGCTTTCATGATTCTGTTGTGACAGGCCAACAAATCCACACACCTGGCTGGATGCAGGGCCTCTCTAGTTTGGAACATTGTATACATCAAGGTATGGGTTTGTTTGGATCACAGGGGGACAAAACCAACCCTGCTTACCCTCAAACCTTGTAGACAGGAGCTAGAATCTCATCCACTGGAAACTGGAGTTTAAACTTATAGTTTATTTCTCCTGAAATAAACTTTGTGATTTTCCCTTTAACTCACGAATTCATGATTCTGGGGCAGAGCAGTTTTTCCATCCCATCTCCTCATATTGTCTCCATGATTGTGCAGGCAAAGCCACAGGATATGTCATGGTGTTTGCCATCTCTCCCAGATTGGTTTTGTAAGAAGACGTCTTTTCTCAACAGATGATATGCAAGCCCATGAGAAGTAGGATCTATTCACACTATGACATAGTTTATCAAACAGTTGCTCAAAATAAGATTCTGATCTTTGTTCAGATCTGTCAAATCTTTCAAACTCTTTCATACAAATTTTCCAGAGCTGAGGTGCAGGCCTGTAGATGCCAAGAAAGGCTTCATGGTGCTGGCTTTTGTCAACCACATCACCTACTGTTGGAGGTAAGTGGGCAAATGTTCTGGAGCAGTTCTGAGGGGTTTGATTTGGCGAGATTCAGCCCAATTCTTGTCTGTATTTTGGGTGCATAGAAACATAGTATCAATTTTTAAAAAAACAACTTACCCAAATATACAAAATTGCCACGCCACCTCACCTCCCATGGCTGCATCAACAGAGTTGTAAGTAGGCACAGGGAAAAGGTCCCAGGCAGGGCTCTGTGGTGGGAGGAAGCTGAACTCAGTAATTGGATTGAGGAATGAATTCATCTGGGATCAAGGGAAAACAGACAAGGTCCGTATTAGATGTTGGCCATTGAAGAAGAGAGCTTAACTCCTGTGATGCCTCAGAGTAACAGTGAGTATGATAAGAATGGAATACTTTCTTGACCTCTTATAGGTTACCTGTCAGCCTTTCCCTGCAGGTACAATAGTTTTTCACCTCCATCATTTATTGCATTCCACCAAGAATGACCTTGGTTTCTATAGAAACAGGCATAAGCAATGGCCTTTCTGCATACCAGCGTACCATGTTGACACTTGTAGAGAGAAACACAGTCTGAAAAACTCACAGTGAACTATCAGAAAACAAAGTTATTTAGACAAGGCTTAGCTGAAAAGTTAGAAACTGATTCTACTGCAGCACAAACCAGAACACTAACTCAGCCTCACTAAAAATTTAATTGTAAAGAAAGTTGTTCCCTCTATGTACAAACACAGTACTTAGAGGAGCAGACTGAGGGTCCCATGATCCATGAGGAGGTGGTCAGAGCCTTGCTAGCCCAAATAGACACCCACAAGTCTACAGGGTCAGATGGGATCCACCCAAGGGTATTGAAGGAGCTGGCGGATGTATTGACCAAACCTCTTTCCATCATCTTCCAACAATCCTGGAAGACTGTGGAAGTTCCACTGGACTGGAGGCTGGCTGATGTAGTGCCCAACTACAAGAAGGGTCACAGGGAGGATCCAGGCAACTACAGACCTGTCAGTCTGACCTCAGTGCCAGGGAAAGTCATGGAGCAGGTGATCTTGAGTGCTATCATGAGGCACATGCAAGAGAACCGGGTGACCATGTTGACCCAGTCAACATGGGTTTACAAAAGGCAGGTCTTGCCAAAATAACCTGAACGTCTTCTATGATAAAATGGCTCAGGTACTGGACGAGGGAAAAGCTGTGGATGTATCTTCCTGGACATCAGCAAAGCCTTTGACACAGTTTCTCACAGCATTCTGCTACAGAAACTGTCAGCCTCTGGCCTGGACAGGCGCACACTCTCCTGGGTGGAAAACTGGTTGGCTGGAGGGGTCCAGACAGTGGTGGGAAATTGAGTTAAGCCCAGCTGGAGGCCAGTTAAAAGTGGTGTTCCCCAGAGCTCAGTGCTGGGTCCAGCCCTGTTCAATGTCTTTATCAAGGACCTGGATGAAGGCATTGAGTGCACCTTCATCAAGTTTGAGGATAAGCTGGGTGGAAGTGTCAATGTGCTGGAGGGTCAGGAGGTTCCAAAGAGGCAGACTGGGAGAAGTCTGGCTAGAAAGCTGCCAGGAGGAGAAGGATCTGGGGGTGTTGGTTGACAGCCGACTGAACATGAGCCAGCGGTGTGCCCAGGTGGCCAAGAAAGCCAATGGCATCTTGGCTTGTATCAGAAACAGCATGACCAGCAGGTCCAGGGAGGTTCTTCTCCTTCTGGACTCAGCACTGGTGAGACTGCTCCTT
>WAAB01018564.1:0-16813 GCA_013389865.1 Piaya cayana | reverse complement strand
GTGGGCATTGGAACAGGTTGTCCAGGGAGGTGGTTGATTCACCTTCCCTGGAGGTGTTTAAGGGATGGGTGGACAAGGTCCTGAGGGACATGGTTTAGTGTTTGATAGGAATGGTTGGAGTCGATGATCTTTTCCAACCTGGTTATTGTATGATTCTATGATTTTAGCCCTTGGTTATCTATAGTTATCTGCCACTCCTGAATGTTCCTTGAGCTGGATGCAGCCATCAGACCAGATACATCCATCTTGAATGCCACTGGTGGTTATCGCTTGATTAGAGGTATGGGGAAAGGTCAGGTTGGACATCAGAGCAGGGAAACACACCATCATAGAAAGGACAACTTTTGCTTTATGGGCAGTAGGCAGAATGAAGATATGAGAAACTTGAGCTCTCTTCCAGGTTTCGCTCCTGATATATGGTCTTAGAGACATAATTATTATTATTAATTTGTCTCTGTATCTCTCTGTGAGATGGAGCAATGATGATTAACTTTATTTGTAAAACATTTAAAGAACGAAAGGCAAGATGTGCCACAGCAACTTCAACTCTATTTGTACATTTGATATTGAATGATTAAGCTCTGAAATTCATTAAGAAGCCAGAAGAGACACACCTACTAACAGGAATGGATACTTTAGAGCTGTAACTCCAAATCCGATAGCTTGATTTTTTATCTCTTGAGAAATGAAGTTCTAGAAACATATTCTTGAAAAATACTTTAAGCTGTTCAACCTTTCTGTGCCACAGTGTCCTCAACATTTCTCCCCAAAGTCTCATCTCAACTCCCCTCTTCCAGCTGGAAAATGTATTCCCCTCATCCTCTCCCTGCACTCCCTGATTCAGAGCCCCTCCCCAGCTTTCCTGGAGCCTGTCTTGGCACTGAGGTCTGCTCTGAGGTCCCCTGTCATAGCGAATAATACATAGAGAAGTGCGAGGCTCCTCGCCTGCTTCCTGGTGTGAGAGACCAAGATCACCTGGAAGGCAGGCATAGGTTTCCACATGAGATTCCCCTCTGCTTTCCCCTGACTGAGAAACTGGGATACTTGAACACCTTCTGTATGAGGCCAAGCTGAGAGTGTTGGTGTTGTTCAGCCTGGAGAAGAGAAGGTTTCAAGGAGATCTTAGAGTGACCTTCCAGTGCCTGAAGGGGCTACAAGAAAGCTGGGGAGGGGTTGTTTACAAAGGTTTGTGGTGATAGGACAGAAGGAGGAATTTCTTCACGATAAGGGTGGAGAGGCCCTGACCCAGGTTGCCCAGGGAAGCTGCAGCTGCCCCATCCCTGGAGGTGTTCAAAGCCAGGTTGGATGGGCCTTGGGCAGCCTTATCCAGTGGGAGGTGTCCCTGCCCGTGGCAGGGGGGTTTGAACTGGATGATCTTTCAGGTCCCTTCCAGCTCAAACTACTTTGTGATTCTCTGATTCTGTGAAAACAACAGATATTACGTGAATAATTATGCCAATTTTATTCATGTTCAGCAAAATGCATTCTTCCATGGAGGTAACACATTATTGAAAGTAAGAAATCACTGAAAAAGGGCATTCACTTAATTTTAGTCAGAGTATTGTATTTAGTCAGAGAATTTTTTTTTATTTTTGCAAGTTAAAACATATAATTAAAATATCAGAGTTTTGATATTAGAATATGAATTGACATAGCTGTATTGACTTCTTATAAGCTGTTCTGATTTATAATGATAAGGAATACCTATTACTAGCACTGGTTTATAGAATTGCATCTACCAAAATTTCACAGCAACATTTTTCCATTTTTTGGAAGGTAGAACTTGTTTGTGGAGATTTCAGTCAGGATGCCTAGTCAATAGATTTTTTTTAGTCACTATTTATTAGTTTTCTTTTTTTTTCTAGATGCAGAATTCATTATGACTGATGCTGACTGAAAATACAGTCCAGATTAATTTTTATACAGCACAAGTAATTATTTCTAGGAAAGATACTTTGACTAGGCACAGTGTGAGGCTTTGCATGATTTAGGAAAACAATTACTGGCAAGTCTTCAGAATCTTACTTGGTATGAAAACTCATATAAATTATTCTTTATCAGATTACTTAATGATTTATACAAACCTGCAATGCATCAGCACTTTCTATCTTGTATTTTTCCAGTATAAATTAAGTTACTAAATCTAAGGGAAAAAAAATGTAATTAGTTATCACAGTGCCCATATAGTACATAAAATACTTAGTGGGTTGTGGATGTTGTTATAAGACCTTTTATTTCCACAAGGACCAAAAAATGTATGGATTATTTAAATGTTAGTATACTTCTAATCACTACAACTTTCATGTATTACTTCATGATTCACAAAATTTTCCAGTTTGTAAGGAAAAGATATTCCCTTTTATCTCTGTTGCAAACAACATACACTACGAACACTCCACAATGCTGTAGCATCTTGTTGCAAATAAAATACTAAATTGTAATTATCTCACCAAACTCACAGCTTCTGCTTTAAATATACTGCTGTGCATTAGTTATATTAGATATAGTTACTAGACTTTTCTCCTTTGTCCTTCATACTAGTTTCAACTTAGTAAATTTGAGTTTAGTTAAAATGCTACGATATTATTATGTTACCAGCACATAAATATAGTGGTCCCAGTAGATGGCTGTAGAAGAACAATTATGTTTCATAAACATGCAAGAACATTTATTTAGGCACAATGATATATTGTTATTCTGTTTTCCACACCAAACTGATTTTATAAGCCATTTGTACACAACCCATACAGTTTAGTTCAGAGATGAATGAAACTACACCGTAGAAAAGCAAGTAGAGTTTAGTCTCTCCTTGCACAAGACAAACAAGAAATACTACTCAACATGGTCTCCTGTTCCATTTGCAAATAATTAGGCTTTTATTACATTTTGTCACTTGTTCTGCTTTCTTTATGTCAATCCTAATATTAAATGTTGGCCTTACTATTATGCCTCATAAGTTAATCAGTCATTGAAAATGCTTGTAGCTATTAGGGACATTTTTTTTCCTCTAAGCGCAATTCTAGGTAAACTTCTTTGAAACTGGTAAATGGATGCTACGAAAGCATAAATACAGAGCAAAATATCTTCTGTCTACAAGCAGAAGTATGCTCTTCGATGGAAAACAAATTAAGCTAAACAGGGTCATCATCTTTCAAGAACATTAAAGCACAGAAGTATCTTGATTGGTTTAAACAGGTTCAGATACAGAAGTGGTTTGTGCTGCAATATTATGCTTATCATGATCAAACTGTTTCTTTTCACCACTTAACCACCTGATCTTGAAAGGTAATCGTACAGATATTCTGTTTCAGCAATGCTCCCAGCTGAAACCCACAGAAGAAGTGGCGCTACATAGCGCTGAGATGCCTAACTCCTAAATGTTCTTATTTTAGATGTGGCAAACAACATCTCTCTAACCCATCATAAAAGTGTTTGGTAGCTACTAAAGCTGGAATCCCTGAAAAGCAGGATCCCCAGCAGGGTCTGGACTGAGACAACCACAGTGAAGCCCTGTGGAATGGCAGAGATGCATCTGAAATGCACCCCTTGCAGTTTTTCAGAACTCTGCCTTAGATTCACTGTAACAAATATGCTTCCCATTAGGCATCTGCATTACAGTCAAGAAGAAATGAGTGTGTTTCCATAGTGACTAGATGATTCATTGCGAGATAAAGAGGCATTCATACACTCTCAGTGAGGATCTCATTTGCTGTGGTGGTGCCAAGTGGCTCAAGCTGTCACCAAGTACTATGGAGTTGCAGTATATTCCTGCAGTTGATTGCTATTTTCGTTACTGAGCAAGCAAATTAAATGAAGTCACTATAGGTACATTGTGTACATGCCTCACATACTCCTGTTTGATCTCAACCTGGTAAGGTATTTATTTTCTTTTCCAGTATCTTCTTTAAAACACACTCTTTTAAAATGTGTCCTTGTTAAAGAAGAAATGTGTTAAGTACTGACCTCAGGGGAGTCATTGGAAGCTTTTTCTCACCTTCTGATATAGTGTCCTAAGCTTACAACATAAATAATATAAATATTCCTGAATAAGCCTGTTTTTCTAGCAGCAAGAAAGGAATATATTTATATCAGTGCTGAAGGCTGAAGTAATCACAGAAAATTTCTTCTGTATAACACATCTGATAAGNTATGGCTAGAATACAAAACTAAAAGAGTGAGGTGAAAGAGTTTGTTCTCAAATTCTGCGTGTTCCCCTCCATCTGTCAGCTGTAACTTTCTGCCCAATGACCACTTTCACAGAACACAGAGAACAGTCTTTTCTTCCCCAGATAAACAATTTTATGGACAGAGAAAGATAAAAGCAGTTCACTTAAATCATTTACATGACTTGTGAAAAAAAGATCAGTAAAGGGGTGAGAACTTATGGAATAGTATCTGTTCTTGATTAACCAAAGAAAGAAGGAGGCAGAAGGAAGAGAGCAAGGCAGAGGGAGAGGCCTCTTGCAAGTCAATCTGTAAAGCATATTAGTATCAGTGACATCATGAAATATGATGTGGTTCTAAGTAGAAAAAGCCTGTTGTATATGCTAACTTCATTGCAGGAGAAAGCTTACCTCATTACTCTGACAGGGTGTTTTGACTATGACATTCATAGAGGATAAATTATTTCAATTTAGTCTGTCCAGTTGCTTTGTTATTAAAGCTGACAAGGAAGCAACAGTGAGCATCACTAGAGAAATCATTGCAATATGCATCTGTCATGTCATAATAAGGCAGGATCAGAGATCATCCAGGGGTGTCATAATTGTAATTTCAGAAAACCAAATTCTGTTATATGATAACACCCACCTGTATCTCTTTAGCTTGTATTTCCAATTTGCTGCCTGTTTGCATCTATTCAGAAATGAAGCATTGCATGTCATTAAATACAGTGTAAATAAGTTAGGCCTGACTGTGAAAGATCAGCATGAAATGAGGAGCTACAAAGTAAGCTGCATTGGCCTCAATAGAAGGTCCCTTGAAGTCTATAGTTTATAGAGGTTTAGAAGATAGGATTTCTTCTCTCTCTTTTCCATGTTCCTCACAAAAGAACGTATTATCAATAGAAAAATAAAATCCCTAAACTGATGAATTAGGACTTCAGTGACAGCGTGTATATGTCCCCAAATTAAGCAAGGAGTACTTATTTTATTTTCCAGATCATAATCAAGTTCTAGTTTCACCTCCAGACCTTCAGATAAGAAAGAAGAGTAGATCACAATGTTGTTTACTGAATGCCTTCCTCTAGAAAGGCCACATTTACAGAAACATACAGTTTAGCAAGAAAAATGAAGGGAAAAGGTTTATTTAGCACAGATCTTAATTTTCAATATAGCTTCCTAGAGTGATATCCTACTGAACTTTTCTAACAATATTGTCTATTTCTGTTTAAGACTTCTGCTGAACAAATTCCTACTCTTGCTAAAGTATTCAACAAGCTCTGTTGGTTCTACAGGTATTTGCTGCAAGAGTTTACTTCTATATTTAACTAGATGCATCTTTTTGTTTAGAGTTCATGAATTGAAGACATTGGTAGATCACTTTTAACATACTTCTGGACACATGTTGTAGATTATCAAGGAGAATCCATTTGAAAATGATTTCACAGAGAAGATATAAATTTACCCCATTTAGTGATGTGCTGCAACAAAATACTCAAATTAATGAATGTATTTTTCACTTATATCATCATACAAAATTAACATGCATTAATATTCTTTTCTAAGTGGACACACAGAAAGGTCTTAATATCCTTTTTTAATATCCCCTGAAATTCAAGGATGATATCAGAAGAACGGCAAAGTTTCCTTCAGTCTAATTAAGCTGCAAGAAAATCTTGCTTGCTTTTCAGATATGTGCAGGGGACAGTTAACATATAGCAGTAAGTGAGTTCTGTGAGGCAATGGTTAGTAAAATGGAAAAGATGAAGTGTGTGAGATCTTCCCCTCTGGCTGACACAAACTCTCCCAAGGAGCACTATGTCAGTACAAGATTTCAGAATGTAGTTAAGAAGTAAGAGGTCTTCCTTCTGTGAAGTTTTCCATTTTTTCTACAAAACATTTCTGCTCTGAGGCTGGTTTGTAATAATGCACTTAGTCTCAGGATACTTATATATGGCTCTTGTAAAGTTTCTGCTGTCGTGTACATTTTGTTTTTAAATAATTAAAGCCATTTTTATGCAACTAGCATAACAAAATAGAGTTCAGAGTGGAATACACTGACTTTTCTCGAACAAAACCAATAAGTACTTGGTATTGTGAAAAAAAAAAAAGAGGAAACATATGAAGTTACAGCAATTGCAGTAAGAAATTCCAAGAGCATGAAGTAGTATTTAGATTATTCTGGTAACTGAGCTTGGATGCAGTTCTTCTAACGCAGCTCTGAGTTTAGGGACACCAACAAAACACCTTTGAAAGGAAACTGCAAGGTTAATACATTCCAAATGTTGGAAATGCAAGATGTTTTCACTGGGGCAATATCCTGTCTTTCATTGTGTTATTTTTAGCCTGTCCTAAAATATGACATGATGGATCAAGGAAATTACTATTTTTATAGCCAATGCCTGTGTGCAAAGATAAGGTGTGATGAATTTACGGCTGCAAAAGTCTTTGTTTAATCTTTTTATTGCTTTTTAGAAAAAAAGNAAAAAAGGAGCAAATTCAACTTCAAACCCTGACTAAATCTCCAGTTACATGTAAGAAACAAAATACACTGCAAATCAAAATATTTTCTCCTTCAATGCTAAATGTAGTTTGGACTTGGCAAACAAGATAGTCCTGGTTAAAATTATTCATGATCAAACAAAGTAATAAATTGCTATAAAATATGGTAACTCTTTCTTCAACTGCTGTTTTCTTTCTGTGTTTTGAAGTTTTGCATATATGTTAATTTTTTACATTCTTTTTGACACACAACAGACAACCTGTTTCTGTATTTAGTCTGAAATGCCCATTTCTTTTGTCATGAATTCACAAGGTTTCTCCTACTCTCTGGCAATCAAATTCACATAAATCAGACAAATTCAGAAAACATTAACATTCTCCTGCCATCAGAGCACTAGCTTACATGGATTTAAACACACAAAGACCTGTAGCGTGCATGCATGATGCCTTTTACATCTACAAGTTAATTTAATTCAAACAACTTTACTTGTCTCCTCTCTTCTCCAATTCCCATTAACACATTTTGTTTTCATTTGCATATTTTGACAGACTTTAACAGCTACACTTGAAATGTTTCAGTGCTAGGAAACAGCACTTGTTCTGATGAATGTAAAAGAATGTTGTTACAAAGCACAAGACGTTTGTACAAGTATAAGAAAGTATATTTATGTGACCTTCATAATAATGATGTTTGCTAACACCTGACCACAGTAATTTGTGTTCAAAAAATCTGTTTATGTGCATTATTTTGGGTGGACTAAGGTGGAAAGCAATCTTAAAATAGCAAATAATCTAATAGTATTACAATGCATTTCCATAGGAATGTCCATAGTGTTTGAAGTTTTCAAAATCACAGTAAGCCTTATAGTTCTCTGAATTCTCTGCTCTCCAAACTTTGGGGAGGGGAATGACAGGGAGAGAGAACAACACTATAATGAAGCTACTTCAGCATTTCTGCACCCCAGAGAAAGTTCAAATTGCAGAGGATTATTGCTGTAAATTTCAATTATCTGATATGTTTCTGATGAGCTGTAGGGTGAAAAGGAAAGAAACAAGGTAAAGCATTTTGAAAATGCAGGGTCTACCTTTGCAAATTGCACAAAGATTCCCCTTTACCTGATCACCAATCTGACTATAAAAGATACACTTTACAAAAGAATAAATAACGAAAATAAGAAAATCTCTCCTAATTATTTTGGAACGAGTTATAAACCTATTTTGCACCCTTTTTGCATACAGAATCAGTGCCACTTTTTAAAAGCATTACCTGCTCACGGCATGGAAACAAAACACATAACTTGCATTCAAACACATTTCCTGCTTTGAGACTGCATTTTTAAAATCCCAACCAAATGAAAAGACAAAAGAACTCTCCCACATTTACATCCCATCACCTACACACAGAAAGCACACAGAAATGTACATATGCAAATAATTTACACAGAAGTGTTAAATGGGCACAAATAAAAGGCCAAAATTGCTCTTTTCAAGTTCAAGTAGGAGAAAAAGAGGAAGTAGACAACTGAAGTCAATAAAATGTGAATTTTTAAATTATCGGAGTCTGCCATGTCCAATATACATTATTTTTATATGTTTAGTTTATAAATTTGTTACCATAAATTTGAATATGCTATTGCACTGGAAGTCCATAAGACCTGAAAGTTTCACTTGGGTTTAGAGATGAGAGGACGAGCACCATTGAAGGAGTTTTTGCAGATGTGGATGCTTTTTTAAAACAGGTGGTTTTTGTGTATTTTCATTTGACTGTTTGTTGTTTCATCAAGTATGACAAATGGTTCACTTAAAGGTCTGAGCTGTTTCAAATGATGGAGGTTCAAAAGAATCCAGAACTGATCCAGAACTGCCTTCAAATATTTGCAAAGGGGGGAAATTCTTTTATTCAGCAATTGCTCACTTTCTCATGCAAAACATCAGATCATAAAGGAACAAAACTCTTAGCTAATGATGGAAGCATATGTAACATTCAATCATGCTTACTTTATGTGACATACTGCAGAAAATACAAGTGACATTATCCTCCTAATAAAAACATTGAAAACGTCTGTAGAAACCCATTCTGTGCAATACAGTTCTAGTCTGAATTACCTTATCAACAATTAAAATTCTCTCAATTTTCCTTCCAGTAACAGAAAAAAGTCATAAGTGAATGTTCATTATCCCATGGCAGCTGTGCAAGAGCCACTAATCTAATGAATATAATAAATAAATTTATTGCTGTATAAAGTACACACTCCCAGTAGAAAATATTAAACTCCTGCCTTCTCCTTTGAATACCTTCTGCCCCAACTAAATACAGACCACCATGAATATTTTACATGTCCTTTGTGCTGAGTATCATGTTTTTATTAATATCTATAAAATATTCATCTGCACCAGGATGGAATTAATACAACATAAACATAATGTAAATCCTGACAGAGGTGACCATGTCACAAATTAAGGTGAATTAAGGTGTCAAAATCAGTAAAAAAAAGGGAAGCATGATGCATATTGATCAGGTTTTTCTATTCATATCAGTTCATAATGTGTTAAAATATTACTGCTTCCCATTCACAACTATCTCTTCTCCATAACTTACCTCCTTACACTACTCAAACACTTTTAGAAGAGAATAGATATACAATAGGAATATGAATAGGTATAGCAATAGCAAAAGCTCAAGATAGGATCTACAATGATAATCTGGTCCAATAACTTGACCAGTTCTGGGATGACCAAATTAAAGTACAAGGTTTTATTTACCATTCAAAAGAGACAGTCTGTTGTCTTCTCTAAGAAAGAAGTTCTCTGCGACATCAGATTCAGTCCAGCAGATTAGCTTGTAATAATCTAGGTTGTACTTTCAGTGGGTAAGTAAGTAACAAATATTGGACAAGGTGATAGATAAATTCAAGGTTGAAACCATAAGATGAGCAGAGACTGGTTTGCATCACTTTCTGAAACTTATCATAGTCTGCCACAATGTGGTTTATTGTTTGACTTGTTTTGAAAACTTCCTACTCCCTCCCCCCTTTTTTTTCTTTCAAATGATTAGCCATTTCAAGTGAAACTGAGAAGCTTAAAAACTGTAAGCATTCGATTTTTCACTTTTAGGGTGAGACATAAGTGTATTTTAATCACTTTTAAATAAAAATCCAAATCTATCTCTCTACAGATTTGTTTTATTACAAGTGTGCAAAGTATATCAGTAACTTCATTGTATGGAAATTAAAACTAAATGAATTGCATTAATACCATGTAAAGAATAATTCAAAAGTCTAAGATGATTATTATGGTGTGAAAGTTTGAGTGGAACCCCCTTGGACAGCACTCAAACCCACAGAAGAACAGTCTTTACTCCTCCCCCCACCCCCCTGTACAAACCCAACAGAGAAAGAGAGAAGAAAAGGGACTGAAATGCTGAGAATGAGCAGACCAAAACGAAGTGATTATATATACATGTATTAATACTAATATGCAACTAAAATACCATATATACAAAATCAGAGGATAAGAGACCCCCAGAACATCCCCTACCCCATAGGGAAGCAACCACAGATCCCCAAGAACCTCCCCCTGCCCCTGCAGGGAATCAAGGATCCAGAAACACAGCAAGAAAGCCAACAAGACAAAATCACCACTTTCCTTCCAGACAGCAGAACACCATCAATCAACACCTGGCACTCCACGCCGCCCCAGAAGCCGACAGCAGCACCAGACCTTTCAAACCCAGCAGCCAGGAGACAAGAGCCAGAAGAGGAGTGTCTGACTCCTGATTTACACCCTGATCTTACGCAGAAAATCACATGGAATACTGGGAAATGTAGTTCTTCCTCAGCCACAACCTGGCTATTCAGGAGGGTCCAAAATTAAACCCATCACATATGGTCTGCAACCCCTGGTGTTAATTCCACTATCCCTAGGGTATTCAACAAAAAGAGAATAATTATATTCAACACATGTCTTATTTAAGTAACCAATGTTGTTCTCTTGTCTTGTGCAGGAAAATAGGTTTGTGCTGGCATTTTGGGAAATGATTGCATCATCATAATAAAAAACTTGCCAAAATCACAGATAATGCTGTACTACAGTCAAGGTCCAAACTTTGTCAACTATCCTGCACTACTTGAAAGAACTAATCAATGTATTTGAGATCCAATGAATTCTGGTTTTCATGTAATGGCAAATAGAAACTTTCATTACTGAAATTTATAATTCATTTTTCATGAGCTATTAGAATTTGATTTGAGATGTGATTGTTTCCTCCAAGCATAAAATATGACATGAACAAATTGGTTCAGTTACTTTTCCAAGTATATTTGTTGGAAATCTTTCATACCAAAAATTACCTTTCCTGTTGGGGTTTCACATAATCTCAATTTCATAGCTGTGGTACATCATGCTCTATAAGTTCAAATGAGATACCGCTGTCAGTAATGAAAATACAATTCTTTTTTGATAGACTTTTCTCTCTTCCCTCCCTGTCTCTTCTCACTCTCGATTTCCATGTATAATTCCCATTCCAGATGTCATGCATGAACACATCAAGTTTAAGACAAAATACTGGCATTTCTCAGGGCGGTTTATGATTACAAATATTAAGCCAGAACAGCTGTGTTGACTTGGAATTCCTCTCTAGCCAGCAAAATTGGTAGAATCTTACAATGCACTATTGCTTCTTTAAGAGTTTGGAAAGAATACATTTCTCCAATCAAACTCATACCTTCTTTGTTGTTGACAGTTTTATTGATTTGAAAAAAAAGCTACAGGCACAAAGGAACAAAAATGCACTCACATATCCATATTTCATCTTTGTGTTTTCATTTCTGGCATTTTATCATTGAGAAATTCTGATGTGCTTTCAACAATAGATCTGTAATATGAAAAATTAGTTTTGGTTTTGGGTTGACATTTGTTTTTCTCTTTAACGGAAGAAAAGAAAGATAAAATCTGAAAGAAAATAATTCCTATATGGAAACATGGTTTGGATTAGACAAAAGGAGGTTTAATCTATTTATTGTAAGAGACTGCTAAAAAAAATGAAATCTAGCTATTGCTCTCTTCCTCTAGAGCTTGCAGAAAAAGGAGACATGCAAGGGAGTAGTTCAGCAAGTGCAGCAAAAGAGACAAAAGTTGCAGACACTCCGTTGAAGACGAGAAACACATAGTGTCCTCTTAAGAAGGATCAAACACCATCTGTATTAGCAATGAAAACAGAAAATAAGTAGCAATAGTAAGGAAATGATATAAATAGATCAAATAATATTGTGTCAACTGCTTACCTAATTATCCTGCCAGAACTGCAAGAAGTGCAAACCAGAAGACTTCCTTGGGAGTTTGTACAAATACTATATTATTCTCATGGGTAAGACTGCCTTAGTCCATATTTCACAATACATCATGTTAGTAAAACCATGAGAATAAAACACCCCTAGTCAGCCTCATTTTCTCTCCCTTCTCACACTGACAAAATAGCACACATTTTTCCCATCAAAATATAAAAATCTTTACTTTTATCTAGCACTGGCTGCATTTTCCTCCTCAGTTCTTCAGTGGGAATGGCTGCTTAAATCCATACAATTCCAAGTAATACCTGATACTAAATAATTAAAGGCAAACTATGTGGATGCTGATTTGTAATTGTCATTAAAATTGTTGATATGTTCCTGCTAAGTTAGTAATACCTTGGCAAAAGATAAGGAATAGCACTGGTTATAGGTAGTTTCATTCTTTGTTTCACTTGTTAAAATTATTTTACTCTATAATATAGAGTCTGATGTTTATAAGTAAATTGTTCATAAGTCAAGCTTCAGAACATTCTGGTTTTATATATTAAGAGAGTTTGGGCAAATATGTTTAAATTCCCCGGGGATGTGTGCTGTCAGAAAAAAAGATTTTTCTTTTTCTTGATGCTTTCCAGAGGCTTCATCCAATGGATTCTTGATATTTCCAGGTCAAGAAGAATATAGTCACAAGCTATGTTACCAGCAGTGTTTTAAACTTTGCTGTTCTGCATAACATATTTAGATTTCTTAGCAGCCCCTGCACTAGCTGAAAAGCACTTCTCAAGCTTTATCAGCTGTGCTTATGTAAGAAAAGAAAATATGTCCTGGCAGCCTTGAGAATTGCAGAAAATTGACAACAAATTTACGTTTTGACAGCCGGATGTCTACTGTCAAAGACATTAATTTTTCACTGCCTTTGTATCACAACACCTCAGCTAATACAGAACTTTTCTATCCCTTGATTTTGGGTCCTTATGAAAGAAAACCAGGAAGATGATGAGGATAAGACTGTGCAGGTGAAACATAGAGTCTTACTATCAGGGGACCTCAGGGTTGAAGGAAGGCAGGCACAATCCCAAGCAAGGTATTTAAACAGCGTTTTGGTGTGGGTCTCACTAAACTGAAGAGAATTGAAGCCTTCAGAGAAAACTCAGTACCACTTGCCTTCATCATCTGATAAAAATGACCCTTCATTTCCTACCTACCTGGGACAATGTCTTCCCCACTAAGATGATTTTGTGAAAGATAAGCACAGGAAACCACTTAAGTCTAATTATTTGTCAATTGAATAGTTCTACAATGCCTGGTCTGAGGTGCCAGCAGGGTTTTGGCAGGAGTGCCACTACATCCTACCAGAAGCAAATCAAATCTGGGCATGTATGCAGGGCCAGAAATTCTGTGGCAGAGAAAACTGACATCTGAAAAAAACTGCCAGTTACAAGGCTTGGCTGTACCCAGAGAGACACTGTGAAATGAATGGCTAAGCGTAGGCAGCCAAAATTTGTTAGAAATACTTCCAATGCACGATACATTTCTTGAGCTAGTCCTAACCAAATATACCAGCAACACACATGAAGAATCTGGAGGAGCAAAGAAATGTGGCTCATTTAGTACACTTCCCTCTAGACTCCCTCCATTTTACATGGAGCAAGACCTAGAAGATTAATACCACTCATTGCCAGAAATAATTATTTCCAAGTAAACCAAAGACATAAAAACCTGTTGAGCCTTCACTGATGAATCTTTAGCCAATAGGTCTTCAAAAATTAACTTGAACTAAACCAAGTAAATCTGAACATATCTTGTGGAATCCTACTTAAGATTATTTTCTACAGAAGTTACTTTTTAAGCACAATTCGTATGACCCATTTCTGTTCTATGATCGAAAAAATAATATCAAATCTGTTTTTCACTGCACCTGCAATTACCAGCTCAAAACTTTCTCCTCCTGTCTATTCCTTATGCCTATTTAACATTTCGTATGAAGGAAAACTTCCCAGACTTCACTTCTGCTTGAAACTTTCAGGACATTTATGAGAAAAATAATGCAACTGTATATTTTTCCCTTTTATAGTAAGTTTATTTTGAAACATGAGCACAACTTCCTGAAAAAAATTTGCCAGAAGTCTAGCTTGACATTATTTTAGTTGTAAAATCCCTGCTACTCTTGTGTCCACAAGATTGAACACAATGTTCAGATTTCAAGTGTAACACAACCCACCATGGGAAAGATGAAGTTGGTTTTAGCAGATAAAAACAAAGAACAAATGAGAGGCCAGATTAGATTACTGCTGTCAGCAGGCCTTATGGAGCAATTGGCTGGCAGCTTTGGTAATGCTAACTACAAACAGCTTGCAATACCAAACCATTACATATATTCCTTGCCAAGACTGGCTGTCAGCTGTATGGCTGGCCATTTCCTGCCAACAAAGTTGACGTTCCTCATTTATTAGTGAGGGTCCTGCTGACATGGAAGGTCAACCACTCTCAGTCCTTCATCTCATGCTACATACTGAATCAACTTATCTAAATTACTAAGAGCAAGAAATGTATACTATTTTCATCTAGTCACCAAAGAATATTTTTTTCTAGTGTTCAGATTGTCATATTTGTGGTCTTATGGATATATATGTCCTGGAAACTATATTTTTCTTCATCTTTCTTTCTAATTGATTCATATACTATTATGTGTGTTTTTCTGATTTATGGCTAGGTCAGTCTTATGTTCATAGAAGTGCAGAAAGAGGGGGAAAAAAAAACCCCAACCCAAAACCCAATCAAATATATTCCACTTCCAGAAAACAAAACCGTCAGCAAACTAGCAAAAATAATCATCTTCCCACATTTTCCTCTCTTCAGTAGAGAAACCAGTCAGGAAATCTAGATAATGTAAGAATGAAGAATAAGGACTTCTGCTTAACGTACTCTAGGATTCTCAGCCTTCAAACACACTTAAATCAATTACAGAGATAGACTGTGCGACTTTTGAGTAAATTGTTAAACATATTGGTGCAACAAATTCTTTGTGTAAAATAGGAAGATGGTAGTTCCCAACCTTATGGTGTGGACTACAGGGCAGGAACTTCACACCATACAGTGAAGAAGATTACATAATTACCCAGGGGTGGGGGGAAGAGTTTAGAAAATACTTGAACTTGTAGCACTCAGAAGATGACAAATGCACAGCCTGGGATGATCTGAACACCATGGTGTGAAAGGAAAATTAAGAGAAGGCAGACCGTCACATTTTGTTCCATCTACCTTTGTACAGGAAGAACAATTTCCCTACATGTCAGTTTCAAACATGATGTGAAGAAAGAAGAAAAAAGTAAAATTATTACTACACAAATGTTTTCAAATATTTGTAGTATTGTATCAGCTAAGGACATGTCTTCATTTGTTATTCACTTAATTTGAATGAACTCATACTGGAGACCCACTCATCACATCTGTATCAGAATTCACTAATAGTTATGTAGACATTGTAACTCATGGAAAACAATTCTTTATTTTCTATTGCAACATATATTAAAAGAGAGCAAATTCACACAATCCTCAGAGGTAAAATTTGAGGATTTCTGAAAATAGCCTAAAAATGCCTGACAACAACTTAAGTCTATTTTAGACCTTTTATTAGCTTGCTGTGAGCTCTGGACCCAAAATGATTTTCAACCTATCCAAATGATGATGGTGTTACAATTCCATGTTCTACAGTATGAGTCAACTCCCATCTGAACATGCAATGTTCTTGGCAGACTTTGTCTTACCCAAAAAGATTTATTTTCTGAATATAGATTTCTACAAGCCTCCCAGAAAGCATGAGAACAGACAAATTCTGTTTATACTTAAAAGCTGCAACTTCCCCTTCCTCTCATTGAGCACTGTTAAAAATATTTTAAAGGTTAAGATAGGTAATAACACATCTTTTCCTTTTAAGGAATATAAATATCTCTAGTAAAACAGGTAAATGAGCCAATATGAAAACACTTGAAAACACTTTCATTTACATAGACAATGGACAGTATAGTCAAACACAGTATTGCCAGGTTAGTGGGTGTATATGTTGCCTTTACTTCAGAGTGGTTAGAGAACAGAATAAAATTCACAGTTTTGTTTCTAAAAACACTCAAGAAAATGTAACAATTACGAAAATCGTTTTATCTAAATGATCTTAACACCCTCCTCCCTTGATTTTTCTTTCTGTCGTGTGTCTGTCTTCCAAAACTCAGTTACAATGTTTTCTATGTAGAATCATTCAGAAATTTCCATTTATACTTAGAGGCATAGACTAAGAACATTCAGTAATACCAGTGAGTTCCTTTCTAACCATGCAAAAATGCATAATTTCATTCACTGTCTTCATCTGAGGTATAGACCACACTTTGTAAAATTATTTTACTGGAATTGAAAATCAAAAAGTTGATTTTATTTAACAAGGAAGTAATTTTAAAATTGTTTCATAATTACACTTATGGGCTTCGGTATGTGTGAATTTGCTTTACCCTCAGAGTAACAGAATTGTTCTCCTTGTTCTACACACAGACATACATAATTTTAGAGGAAAATACTTTTCAATGTCCAGTAGATTTTCAATTTATCATCTCAGTTAGTCCTATTAAAAAAGCTATCTGGGGGATCAAGACCTATATATGTGACATTAGAATTCAACAATAGCTTACACATTGAATCCTATACACTAAAAATTGAGATATTAACAAATAATTAATTTATTTACAAAATTATTCAACAAGAGACCTGAAGTTATGAGTTCTGTAACAGAAAAATTCCATAATCTGTTTGCTTGTAGTATACAGCAGAAAAGAAGATTGTAGCCATTCCTCAGGGTACATATAGAATCATAGAATC
>WAAB01018560.1:0-11145 GCA_013389865.1 Piaya cayana | reverse complement strand
GAACGGAAAACCCTATCATCTCTACTCTTCTTGAGCAAGGCTGACCACAGCCATGCATTTTCCAGTTTCTTGAAGATAAATGTTAACAAACTTCTAATTCATTCAAGAGTTGCATTAGCTTTTTTTTTAAAACAGTATTCAGATTTTTTTCCTCTTCTGTCTTTTTTAGCACAAATGGTAGACATTACTGACATAGTTGTAATGGGATCCGTTGATTTCAAGGACTGCAAGAGCAATATGCGGGGACATAAAGCAGTACTCAAAATTTCCTAACTAATTTTGTGTGTGTTGCACATGTTAAAAGAAAATTTGTCTGAAGTCTTAGCACAAATTCAGCTTATTGCAATGATGTAGCATTTAAGTTTTTTAGGCCATCATAACAGTATTCTGGGAATTTTTTTCTGCACAGGTAATAATAGTAAGCCTAGTTTTCTCTCTGTTGCTCTGCTGTCTTCTCAGAGGATGTCTAGAAAGGTCACATATAGCAGAAAACTCTTGACATTTCTTTATCTTCATCTGTTTCAAAGGAACAAATGTACAAAGAGCTTTAAGGCACCTGCATGAAATCCTTCTTTTTAAATGAACAAGGAAAAACAACCTAAGGCAGCAACTACACATTTTTCTATATTGTCTTAGATAGCTTTATTAGCTGTCTTTGTCTTATGTCACACATCAGTTCACCTGTCTCACTGGAAATGCAACAGTGATGGCATTTGTATGTTTAGATCTTAGCTGACTTTGGAACAGTGTAGGCTCAACGGTTGTCCATAACGCTCAATGTTAATCCTGTAGTGGACCACAGCTCTGAATTTAGATATGAATTTTTGCCAGAAAATTGGCTCCTATTTGTACTGACCTTCAAAGTGGCTTTTTGGCATGGAAATCAACATTATTGACTCATAAGTAGCTTTCTGGCTTGAAAAGGAAGTCTTCCTAAGACCCCAAAAGAAAAGAGTTTACTGACCTTTAAACGTACAATGAATTAAAAACCTGTGCTTGTAGAACTGATAAAGTATCATAAAATGTCGTCTCATACCATAACATATGTGTCAGAGAGCAAATAAAAGCCTATTTAAAGTTGTATACTTAGTCACACATAAAAGACTTTCATGAAATTGTAATTTTTATATGTGTATGTCTTTTGGTGAACTTAATAGGACAAGAGAATAAATTTACCAAAAATACAGATAGAGAGATAAATTACTCAATGTATTCTTACTATTTTTTTTAAAATGGAAGCTATGTCTCTCCTATTTCTGGTATTACCTCTGTTTATATGTGTACTGTGTGCTTGCACCCAGGGAACTCAGTCATGATAAACTTTGCTGCCAAAAGAACAAAGGTTCTGTCATCTTCATGCCACCTTGCTCATGAGAAGTGCCTGTCTTACAAAGTTTATCCTGGTAAACCTTAAATCCACTTGAGGTAATATAGGGATTTCTGAGAAACAATATTTTTTCCATTTTTTAGTAGATTCAGCTTACTAGCTACTATTCCTCTTTTTTCTTTAACATTCTCTGTCCTTGTTAGTTTGTGTACTTTTTTATTCCCTATAAACCCTGTTACTAGGCAGCAGTGAAGAATCCTCCTGGGATAACAGCATTGCTAACTACATGTAATAACTTGGTTCCTGGAAAAAGATAGGCTAGAATTTGCTAAGTATTAGGTAATTGGTCCTTTAGGACTGGCATCTGTATGAGATTTGAAAATTTTGGTGACTGAGGGAGCGTATTTAGACTCAGCATGTGATAACCAGAGAGATACAATTTCTGTGGTTTCAAGAATGCCTTCCCAGGCTGCCTTCAGTTCTAACCACAGGTATAAAGCATTCAAGCTGCAGCCTGCATGCAGCCCAACCTAACAAAATGTTTTGGTCTATCTCACCTGCAAAGACTTTGCAAACCCTACATTTTCACGTATTTTTCTTTAATTTAAAAATGCTTTCCTAGACCCCATAGCCACAAAGTATAGTTAAATTAAATCTTTAAAAATACAGTAGTCTTCATCAGCCTGACATAGTGTTTTGATGAACTGGCTTCTGTATAAGCTACCCAGTGGTACAATGTTGTTAATGTCACAATTTATTTTCTGTGAAATAACCCTCAACGCTGGTTATAGAGAGGAGCATTGAAGGAAAAATCTGTGATTAAAGTCATTCACAAATGCTCTAGGGAAGAACAAAACACAGAGGAAAAAGGAGGGAAAACCAGAAAAAGAACAGATTAAGTATGAGAGGAGACAGAGACAACCTCCAGGCAAGCTCGTTACACTCAAAGCATACATTGCCCACCGCTGGCAGGTGATGACCATGTAACTCTGCTATTGCACAAATCATAAACTGCCATTTGAGTCACACAAAGTCTGACTTTACTTGGGTCAAGCATCTCAGACACATCTGAGCCAATTCAGGCCTATAGATCAGAATTTATATTCCAAGTGATGGATTGCAATTCTTTCCCTGAGTAATTTTGATACATCCATGTAATAAGAAAAATGCCTATGGTATGGTTAGAAATATATGCCATTCTCTAAATCCAGGCTGTAATGAATTTATCTCACTTCAAATATAGGAAGATAATAAGTGCAAATAGTACATTCACATGCAGGAAGAACTACCTTCCAACATGCATTTTCACTTGTCCAAATTAATCTACATAATTTACTGCATGATCAGAATAAGCAGCCAGTGATATATCTGGCTCTTTTAAGAGAATTCAAAATCACTATGTAAATATGAAGGAATGGCCTAATTCTGGGGATGTTTTTCAGCTTTCCCATTATGTAGATACAATTTCCCTATGATACACAGATCTAGCAGTTGTTGGTGGAATATTCTTGACAGATTGATGAAGGCAGTAGAAAGTATAATTTCCTAAAGATAAGAGTGAATTAATATCCAAAGGAATCTTAAGAGATGTACTTACTGTTAGCAGCAGATATCTAGGCTACACAGCAGAGTTCATTGAAGAGAATTCCAAGCAGTAGAGATGAAATCAACAAAGGTACTCTATAGAAATAACGCTAGAATAAATTATATAATTGCTAGGTCTTGTCTTGAAAGTTTCCTTCACAATTTCTGTCTTCCTTCAACAGGCTGCAATTAATTTTACTCAGGAAACAATAATTATAAACTGCTTGTCTATTCTGCATTTGTACTTTATCAATAAAATGGCAGAACCAGCCTCATTTCCTATTTCCCTCTTTCCTTCCTTCTTTCCTTCCTTCTTTCCTTTCTTCTTTCCTTTCTTCCTTTCTTTCTTCCTTCCTTCCTTCCTGAAATCAAAATGAAATAGGGCAAAGTAAAATAAGAAAAAGTGAAAAAATTGAAACCTTAAATTGAAACACTTTTATCTTTCAAACAAAACTGAGTCTTCCCTGAATTTTTCAGCCACCTTTTTACCTGTTCAAAAAAGAAGATTTTTCTTCCCTATTTTCTATATATTATAATATTTTTTAATTCAACCAATGCAGGTGATAAAGCTATCACACCCAAAGATAAAATATGCAAATATATTCAGCCTCATGAAGTAAAGATAGAGCTATGAGCATCATTAAAAGATATAATCAAGATGAAGCATTCATCATGTACAAGCTGAAATGTTCAGCATACATGAATATGTGTGTAAAGGTGTGTAAAGGAAGCATAATAACTGTAGTGTGAGTTACAGTGACCCCAGAAGCTACAAGTACATCCAGGTGAGTGGCTATTGTTATAAAAAATAACATTATATGCTATGATTCTCCATTTCTAAAATTGCTTGTCTGGCAGATTTTCAGTTTTTCACGACTCAGCTGGTGCTGAACATGACATAGTGATTTTGCATTTTCTTCCATGTGAAGATTCTCCTGATGTTAACACCTCCACCACAGGGGAGGAAGTGCCTTCTTACACAAGGAAACTTGTTACACTAGATTCATGACTGGAAAACCAATATCTTTCCATGTTTTGGAAGTGATAAAGTAAAACCCCACTGGTGTTTGACTGCCAGATTTTGACTCTGAAATCTGTATGCCATATTTAATTGTCTGAGAGACCATTGACTGAGTACAAAATACTATCTACTTCCACTGTTTATCAGACCATTTTTCTTAGTTGTTAGCTTTTCTTTTTTTCAGATTTATCACTTCAGCTATTGCACAGCTAGAGATATACGACGCCAGCACTCTACTGGTTTTCAGGCTTCTGAGGGGACTCCAGTCATAACTCTTTAGCTTTTGTGCAAAGGTGCATTTAGACTTTTGGAAAGCTTTTGAAGGCTCAGCCTCTAGTCTAAATATCCCCTTAGGAAACTGAAAATCTTCTCTCATATGGAAATAATTTCAGTTTACCCACCTCCTCCTCCACTGCACTGGCTTAATCCACTCAGCTACAAAAAACTGCCAAGACCAGTTATAAATCTTAGTCTCTAAGTGTGCTTTTTGCCAAAAATCAGCAAAAGACAAACCACACAGTGGGCCACAAATGTTTGCTAAGAGGTGTCAGGACACATCAACTAACATGGGACATATTTGATCCCACGCATGCTTCAAGTTCCAGTATCTTTTGCAAAATGCTGGATTAGTATTATTCTCATTACCTACTGAACTCTCTGTTGACACAGGGAGTCACAAGAGAAAGGACTGAATTTTGGAAACAAAACTTAAAAATTAACTGCCATCTACATTTTTCTAATCTTCTGTTCTTCCATAAGACTCCAGGTTCCTGTCTGAATTCTGCCTAGCTGTAAGTGGATACACGGAGTGTAGTAGGAGATACAGATATGGTCAGCACTGTGCCTACTGGGCCATACCAAGCAGACAGAGAAGATGCTGTAAAAAATCATGAAGAAATGGAAGAGTTATTACCATATTTGGAAACCAACTTTTGCTTGCAATTTGGAGAATATGTTTGGTAAGGTTTTAAACTCTTTGCAGGAATGGCTAGTTTTGTGGACATCAGGACAGAAATGTTATTTAAAGGGGATGAAGATACAGAGACTATTATGCTATTGTTAAGATCAAGAGTATCCCAAAGAGAAAGGAAACCCCAGTAGAACGCAGTGAGACAGAAACAGAAGACAGGGGGAAATGCATACTGAAGTGATCTTCATGCACCAGAAAGGCTGGGGAAGAAGAGTTAAAGATAAAAAGAAAATTAAGCCAAACCCATTCAGTAGCATAGACATGAGCAATGACTTGACCGAGTAGCTGTTGATGAGATTTTTTCTTTTGCATTCAATAGAATATAAGTTTACCTCTGATCTCAGAGATGAGAAAAATCTCATCTTTGGGCACAGAATAAGCCAGTGAAAAGATTTAAACAAAAGCTGGTGAAGCCTGGAGTAGCACTCAAAAGGGTGCTACTTAGTAAGTGTCCTATGAATCATATCAGACTTGTTGACAGTAACTTGCTTCTTATTGCAGTTGCTAAAAGAAATCCTGCTTTGTGCATAAGACAAAGGAAGCCAGGGATGTGGAGTGATTTTTGAAAATGAATGATTTTTCAGGCAATGGGGAGGCTATAGAAGTCATGAAACTCAAACCACAGGAGGCTGCTGGAGAAGAGGTTGCTGCAGCAAAAAGGAAGAGATAATAGCAGCTAGAATGAGCTCAAACAAAAAGGAGCAAGACATGGACATGGGTGAGCACAAAGCAGAAAGATTTGCAGGGGAGAGAAAACAGAGAGAACATAAAAATGTCACCTAAACTGTAAACTGACCTGAACTAGGGGAGGAGGTGGGCATCATTGCCAGGAAATAGAGTGAGAACATTTGGGAAGGAGTTGGTTTTTCCCAACACCATATTTCAAAGTTAGGTGGGTCAGAGGATGTAAACAGAGTTCTATGCAGATGTTAGTCTGAAGGGAGAACCACAAGACAGATGCTTAAAACATGTAGTGGGTTGATTTGGGTAAAGAGTGATGTTGTGAATGAGTTTTTAAAATAAAACTGGTACTTAAATACAAGTGTGACTTAATAGGGTTTGATGATAAGATCACACTTTTACTTACTGCATGGAGGAAACGTATGATGGGAAATTGGGTCATACATGTTTACAGCTAAAAAATTATATGTGCTTATCGCCAAGAATTATATGGGCACATTTGATTCCCTATGTCACTTTGCTAAGATTTCAGAGTTTCATAATGTCTACCTTCAATTCACTAACATTCCCTGGGTATCTTGCATCAGTTTGCTCCAGAGTCCAAATCCAAGGTTTTGCTAAGCAGTCTCTTAGGCATTGAATCCTTCTGTCTGAGTGTCCAGCATTAGTTCACACTAAAGTTAGAATCCAAGGTTTTGTGAAGCACACTCTCAGGCATCAGTTTTTACAAAATAAATAATGGAGGGTGATAAGCATTCATCACAAGTGAAAGTGCAGTGGAAATAAAAAAGAAAGACTGCAAACACTTTGCAAAGGGTATCTCTACACTGGAGTACATGGAGGTGCTTCAGTACATTTATTAAGGAACAGGTCAAAGTCTGCTGGAATGTGTGAAAACTACCAAAAGGAGATGAATTACCTTGTGCTGGATACAGCTGGATCATTAATACAACAAGCAGCTAGTCAGTCTTTGTGATACAATGGGGTTTTTTTTAGGTTTGTTTTTTTTTTGCTACAGGGCATAGATGTAAGTACACTATAGGTGAAAAGGAGAGGGAAAGGCACATTCAAGGAGAATGCACTGAATGCATTAAATAAATTTAAAATGGAAGACCTTTATGTCAGGTTATGATACTAAAGGCTAATCATTTTAAGCAAAGACCCATTGAAGATGAAGCAACAATAGACGGAGGAACCCCCTCTAGCTATTCAATTCAAACAGGGTACCCTCACCTGGCAACTCCAGGGCTATTGAAAAAGGATAAAACTACAGTTTCAAAAAGGAAACCCACCAAGGGATCCAAGGAAAATTCTGTGCAAGGTGGTGGGGGTTAATGTCTCCAGGGGCTCTGTGTGTTATTGTAGGGTGTGGGGGGCAGAGAATTGGGTAAAACTTGCTATTGAACCTTTAATGGAACTGTGGGAAGGTGCAAAACTTACTAAACGATGTTTAGGGGAAGAATCAAAATAAAAGAGAGGGATAAGAGTGGATCTAAAGAAACAGTATCTATCCATTCTTTTTATTTAAATTGTATTTCTAACTCTAATTTGCATGCATGTGCTTTCTAGTCTGAGAAATATTCCATACGAGTTGTATGATCACTAAAAGATGTTAAGTTGAACTGGGTGACGGGTCAGATGAGAAGTCTGAGTACCAGTAACTGGACAGAGGAGAGTACCATAGGTCTGAAGTGGGTATGGATTTGGGGATCACCAGCGGGAGAGGCAGTGAGTCTCAGGTCAGCTAGTAGAATCCCATATCACATTTACACATACTTAGCTGCTAATGACATGCAAGACAGAATAGCCAACAAATACAGTGGAAGATGTGACCACTAGCTGAGGAGTGGGATGACTGAGCAAGGAACCCAGAGCTGTGTTGGGCAGCTTCAGGTAGAGACTGGGGCACAGGAGCAGCTTTTGGATCTTGAGAGCCCTGGATCACCTGCTGGTGTAGGACTCACCAGTGGACCTCTGGCCTGAGAGGCTGGAAAGGTGGAGCAGGATGGAACAGCTGGTACAGCGTATGTTTGTGGAAATGCTGTTAGGTTTTCTGTGGATACTGGCAAAGGCACTGCACTCTATCCATGTTGGGCTGCATGGTTGTGTAGGTACACACTGGTGTGCCCTTCAGAAGCACAGGATCAGCCACCCTCCCTCCTGCACCTGGGGATGCGGGACTGAAGTGGTCTTTTATTCCTGGGTCTGGGACAGTAAGGATCCACCTATGTCCTGTAATCCTCTAGATGCAGCTACTTCTGTCTTGTATATATATTTCTGTATGTATGTATTTATTGGCACACATATTTTTTTATATTTACATTTATTTTTATATATTCTATTCACCTGGATCCCAAATGCTCCCTGGAGAGTTATTTTGCTTTTTTCAATTTATAAATGGTGCCTTGACGTCATTCTTGGAGGCTCTGTAATTGTAAATATTTAACTTTGTACAGACAAGGAGATGTTAGCAGGGAACTGGTTTGTTTTCCTGGCATATCTCCAAACATTGGTGATTTACAGTCAGTGCTATAAGAGCTGTACTGAATAGAGGCCGATGAAATACAATAGAGTTCTGAACTTCTTTTCATTTTAATAAAATGATGTTTTCAACATCTGGAACAATTCTAAACTCTCAGTCACAATATTATAATGCACAAAGCAGTTTAGTATCATAAAATTGCCCTTTAATATTTTGATTAATTGAAGATTGTCTTGAATCCACTTGCATCAGAGTTAAGTATAAATGGATTTAAGTGTTAAGAAAGCCACTGGCTTTGTTTAATAGTTTTGTTTCTTTAACTGTGTGTCCCCATGGAATTCTTAAATTTAAAGGAAGTGTTAAGTGTCACTTTGTGTAGTATTAGAGAAAGACACTTGTAGAGTTCTTTATGTGTCAAGGATTGGAATGGAATAATACTTGTATAATTGTAGCTCCAAGGATGTATCAGAATAAGCTAATATTACACCCTGTGGCTGAACTAAATAATGTCAAAATTAACATGGTTTTCCCTTATGAATTAATCCCCCCCTTTTATTTTGCTGTAAACAAATGCCACCCATGCCTATGTTTATGAATCTCCTTGAGTTTTTCAAAGTCTCCTTGAAAGATTGTGCAGAATGTGCTTGAACGGCATAACAATGGAAGTTGAAGGATGTACTAAGAACATAGCCTTGCTCCTTGACCAACAAGCCCAGCATGCTGCATAGCCCTTACAGCAGGACAGCACACGTCTGTAGTCATAAAATTCCATGTTTACAAATCTTTCAGTACTAAGATATGTCTGCATACTTGCATAGCATTTTAGGTAAGGATTTATGTCACTCCTACTAACATTTTTAATAGTGGTAATGATAGCCATAACTAAGGTAGACTGAATGCCTAAATGTAGTTGCTGAAAATATCACCATAACCACCAAAGCTGGAATTTTCCATGCTTGTTCTTCATTTTGGGTTAAATCTCTTTGGAAACAGGAAATACATTTTTGCCATTTCTGTGAAGATGGTTAAAGAAGCACAACAGACAGTTTTAATAACATTAAAAATAATTTCTGATATTTCCTAGGATGAATTTTTGCTGTTATCAAGTTTTGCAGTAGAAACTGAAGCTTGTACGATTTTTCAGTCCTAAATTCAGAATTCACCCTCTAGTTGCTAGTAATATCTGTACATCAAAGCTTCATAATGAGGAAAATATTTGGACACTTAATTAAGGGTATCAGGAAGTATAAGTCAGATATTTTCTAGAGGATACAATTAAATGAATGCCCCAAAAATCTTCTTGAAGACTCCAAAATAGGAAGAGCCAAGTTCTTTGTCAACATGGACAGACAATTCATGTGTTTGATAGTAGAAAATGACAACTTTACTGTTCAAGAAGAGATATCTTTGTAGAAAACATAAATCAGGAAGGTTCAAGATGTCATATATATGCATATATATGAACCGTGGTCCATGTTAGAAAAAAAAATCTTAGATATTGAAGCAATCTTTGGTAATAGTTTATAAAAAGACTTGGAGCCTTATAACAACTACAAAATCTTCCAGCACTTGAAATAAATATTAACTAGAAACTCTTAAGAAAACCACAGTAAATGTACGATTGTAAAAGTATTGAATGTATATGCAAATTTAAACTTGAAACAAATAATTCATGTATGAGTGGGACTAACGTAGATACTTTCAAAATTCTTCACAAACTTCCTAGAGATCTTTTTCACCTGAATGTGTGTTTTCATACTTTAACCAAGGAAGATTTATAGAAAGTTGCATCTTAAATCAATTTAGCATGAAGGAGAATAACCAGATTATTATCATGTATTTGTCAGCATATGTCTTGATGGTGGAATCTAGCAGTGAGAAGTCTTGTGGAGTATTGCTTGATCTTCATCTCCCTTGTAGGTATAGCATAAGTGCTCTTGTGACTCACAGAAAAGGTTGATCGTATAAAAAGACACTCACTCGGCATCCATTGCTCATGATCCATATGGCAGTGAAGAAACAGGAGCCTGACGTCTAGACGAGGGATGCCTTTGGTGAAACTGTGTAGGATATGCAACTGATTGATCACTATGGGCAAGTTCAGTTTTCAAGTTGGTGTGGAAATTTCAGCAAGACTGCGTGTTTATATCCTGAAATCCAGCTGAAAAAAAATTTCCTTATTTAACAACTTTTCCTCCATTTCACATTCCAGCTTTTTTCTGGAATGTCAGTACCAGCAACATTCATGCATGCACATATTTTTCAGTTCAGGAACTGACCCAACCTGTAATTAACATGACAGAATACCAGTTAGATTGATAGTTCTCAGATACAGCTTGCCAGGCAACCACTGAAAGGTAAGACCAGCACAAGAAAAGGAGCTAAAATAAGATGACCCCTTTTTTGGCAGTAGTCACCACTTGTGTCAGTGTAGGCTGGTCACAGACCTATAATCAGACCTAGTAAAGGATTTTATTTCACCCAGTCTGTCAATGGCGGAATGACTACTGCAATCACTTACAATAACTTCTATGCATTGCTGCATGAGCCCCTACAATATTTGGTGTTGCTCTGAAAGACCTCTCTTCAAATCAAGTGTTTACAGATAGTAACATTTAAATAGTTACTATTATTATTACTGTAAAGTTTTTACAGTAATAAACAAAAGTCGGAGAAGGCAACACACATGAATTTTAAATATAATGAAAAACATAGATTAATATTAAGCTAATCTCATGGTGTTGATTTTTAAGACCGCCTTGTGGTGGCTGAATGCTTGTCATAGGTATTATTGTTAAAAACATGGGGAGTCTTGTAGTCACTGAGGACACAGAAGGAAAAAAATTGGTTTTGAAAGGCTGAACTGGGCCTTGTTTGGTCTGCAGGGCCACCAGTGATGCAGTGATGCTATTGGTGCATTAGAAGGAATGAACCCAGATGTGAGCATCAGAATCCAGCCCGTGATGACAAAGCTCTATCTAGTTAGACAAAAAAAAAAAAAAAACANNAAAAAAAAAAAAAAAACATGTAGTTTTGCTTATGTACAAAGTACATTTTCTCTGGAAATTGTAGAGAGACAG
>WAAB01018558.1:0-10267 GCA_013389865.1 Piaya cayana | reverse complement strand
TTCTATGATTCTATGATTCTAGCGAGAGACTGCTTTCAGTCTTGAGATAAACACTCTCATTGGACTCAGGTACAGTGTGCAGTTTGTTCTCTCCAGCAGCATCAGAACCCTGGAGACATTCTGGGCATTGGCACCTCCCTCTGCTGGAGCTGCATGGTGGGGGTGAAAGCCAAGTTCTTCCTTCTCCCCAAGCCCAAACCCAGGTAAGCAGGTTGTTGAATGCCTGTGATAACCCTCCACCAGTCCTGGTAAGCTCAAAACCCATTAAAAGCTTCACAGATGACCTCAGTGACCTACCAGCTGCAGACCTTACCCCCACTTTCCATCTCACACATCTCTGTGGCCATTTAATCTCTGCTCTGATTATCTCACCAATGATGCTTTCTTATCTAAGTCAAACCTCCTCCCCAGTGTTCTGTCTTGTCAGAAAAGCCACTTCGCCTTTCAGCCAACAATTTTGTGGATGTCTTCGATATGCCAGCTCCTGCCAGGTGGGACTCCACAGGATCCTTGAGCAATGGAAGAGCCCTAGGAATGATCTACATAATGCCTGACTGCAGCTGGTTGTCGAGAGAAACAAGAGAGGGAAAACTAGCGTGTGAGATCTGACAGGATCATAACAAACCCAGCTGGTTGGCACACACACCAAACCCAAAACACCCCAGGCCACCACCCTCCTGATACCATCACAGCCCTCCACATTTAATTAAAAAAGGATTAAAGTAGGTTGTAAGGATGTGGGCGATGGGTGAGGTCAGGGGGTGCCTTGCAAACCTACGCCAAGCTCTGAGGCTAGTGCTGGGACAGTGGGATGTCTGCTGGTGATGCCAGCTTCTCCAAGACTAAGGTAGGTCTAATCTGAGACTTGAGGAACTTATCTGCGCTGCTTGCCTCTTGTAGTGCTGCTCCATAAGGAGAGCTGCAGGACAAGGATGGGATCAGGGTAAAGGAGCCTGCAGGAAAACAGCTATACTGCTGGTAAGAGAGTGAGCAATGATTATGACATTCCTCTGAGGTCTCCAGGCTGCCCTGCTGCCACTTCCTAGGGCCAGTGTTTGGTTGTGTCTCCTTCCAGAGCTCACACATTTATCCTGTGTGAGCCCAATGCAACTGTCCCAGCCCTGGCAGTGAGGTTCAGCTTGGGCAAGCAGCTCTGTTGTAACAGAGCCACCGGCCATTTCCCAAAATACATATGTTTCACCAGGGTAGAGCTCGGAGGCTTTTTCCAGGCAGTCAGGTGGCAGGCAGGTAGGTTCTGGCCAGATCCAGCCTCACAGAAAGCCCTGGGAACAAGTTTGTGGATGAGGCACAGTGCCAAGAAGTCCCCCATCTTACCTGGCCGGAGGAGCAATGGGCATAGACAGCTTGAAGTCACCTCCGCACAGGGGTTAAAGCCTTAATATCAGCAAGTTTCACCTTCAAAGGAGTGACTTGATCAGAGAAAGGTGGAGAAAGGCTTAGCTGACTCTGAGAGGGTCATTCTTCCCCTGCACAGACATCTCTGGGAGCAGAGTTGATGGCACACATGGATAGTTCCCACATGGAAAGATAAAAAAGACATCAGCAGCTTGGCAGGAAGGGTAGAGGCAAATAGACGCACTGTGAGCACAGAAATGAAGACATGGATTTGGGTCTGAAAGCCACTCCTGAGGGGTGGGATGCACTGTGTGAGGTCAGAAGAGACGTCTCAGGCTGGTGGATTGACTCTTCTGCACCAATATTCCTACTTGGAGGCCTTGGCCTCTTGGCTTCTCTCTTTGCACAGAGAACTGACCTCCAGGATGTAAGTTGGTCCTTCAGCAGCAGCCTGATGGCTCACCCAAGCCTATAACGTGGGGCAGGTCCCAGCGGGGAGGAATGTTGAGTCCACGGCATGTAAGTGTTCCCCTTCAAACCCAAATCAGACTCACGTCCCCTAGAGCATTTCAGTTCAGCCCCAGGCCCACCTTTTCCAGAATGGCCTAGCCATAATAATCCTGAAAAGCTCAAAGAAGTTCCTCCTGGACTTTTCAGATTTTTCTGCTATGAATTCATTGCCTTTCCCTCCACAGCCTACGAGAGCCCTGTTCCCTTCAGACCAGACTGCTCTGCACAGGATCTGACCTCTCTTTTAGGTATTTCTAAATGCTTCTAGTCCCAGTGACCTCAGTAATTGCTACTGTCCCCTAACCAACCTATCATCCTGTCACTCAGCCTTGGAAAGTTTTCTCTCTCCTTACCATGCACTTGCTGATTCATCCACTCTGCGCCTCAGGCAACCCACTCAGCCACTGATGATTGAGTTACTTAACAATTAAGCAGAGCCTTAAATCTTTGCAGCACTTAACATGTATTGACTAATTAATCCAAGCGCTACCTGAGGTAGGTTAGTTCAGTCTTGCGTGTAGCTTCCAAACATGCCCGTGGCTGCCTTACAGGTCGAAGGCAGAGGCAGGTCTGTAGAAGTGATAGGAGGTCCACCATCCCCATTGCCCACACCTCCAAGGGGCCTGAGTAGCACCGCCCCTCTGCACCATAGGACCCATTACCACTTCAGGGGTCACTGGCCCCAGGGGATGATTACCCTAGCCTGGGACTCTTGCAAAGTTTGCCCTTGAATGGGCTTTTCTCCAGCATCTTCTCTAGCCCTGCATGGTTGCTTCACTCCCTGGCTCTCCCACCACCAGCAGGGCACCTTGCACACGCAACAGCTGAAACCAACTTGCCTAGACAAGCAATGAGTTGCCTGAGGCTCCAACAGACCTTGAGTGCAGGTGGGAAAAACCTTCCCCTGGGGTCCTACTGGCAGCCAGCCAAGAGCCCTGCCAATACAGGAGAACAAACCTGGCTTCAGGACAGTGACAGGAGAGCACAGCATGCATCCCACCCAGAGGGAGCCAGGCTTTCCTGTATTAAGCCCTCTGTACTAAGCCTGTTCACACAGGCTGCCTCAGCCACATCAAAACCCACATCCCAGTCTCGGCTGTCAGCAGGGAACGAGGCCAGGCGTGGGAGGCAGGGAATCCACCCCTCGTGTGGATGAGTTGCACAGGAGTTTTCTGCAGACGAGCATGCTGGGGAGATGCAGGAACGCACCCAAGGTTATGCAGAGTCAGTACCTAGATGTCTCCCAGCCCTGGGATTCAGGAGAGGGTAAAGGAGGAGATCTGCCATAGCTAAAGCTGTGCGTAGAGACTCGGAAAGATG
Organism: Piaya cayana; assembly: GCA_013389865.1. NCBI lineage: Eukaryota > Metazoa > Chordata > Aves > Cuculiformes > Coccyzidae > Piaya > Piaya cayana. Next base: position 7,081 of record WAAB01018558.1, on the reverse strand, counting down.
AGCTTCATCCCCAGCCCCACAGTCCTTGGAGCTCAAACTTGAACAAATCATCTAACTTTTCCCTTTTTCCTCCAATGCAGTCACTTTTCACCTAGTCAAGACTAAAGGAAAACACCACGTCCTTGTGCCATGCAAGTTCTCAACTGTAAGCTAAGGACACAGCAGACATTAAAATCCCTGCCCATACCATAGTCCTCTTGCATTAAAGAGTACAGGATCCCCCCCAGCACAAGGTAAGAGACCCCTGAGGTACGTGACACTGACTGCCTGCCACTGAAAGGTTTCAGCCTTGTGGAAAGGCATCTGGGGGTTCTGCTTGACAGCAAGATGAACATGAGCCAGCAGTGTACCCTGACGGCCATGAGGGCCAACCATGTCCTGGGCCGCATCCAGCACGGCATTGCTGACCCTTCAAGGGAGGAGATTGTCCCACTCTGCTCCACACTGATGCGGCCCCACCTTGAGTGCTGTGTGCAGTTTTGAGCACCACAGGATAAAAAGGATATCAGGCTACTGAAGAGTGTCCAGAGGAGGTCACAAAGTTGGTGAAGGGTTTAGAGTGGAAGCCAGATGAGGAGCAGCTAAAGTCACTTGGTCTGTTCAGCCTGGAGGAGACTGAGAGGAGACCTGACCACAGTTTACTGCTTCGTCACAAGGGGAGGAGGTGGAGCAGGTGCTGGTCTCTTCTCTCCAGTAACCAATGATAGGACCCAAAGAAATGGCAGGAAGATATGCCAGACGGAGGGTTATGCTGGATATTAGGAAAAGATTCCTCCTTTCTTCCAGTGGTGGAGCACTGGAACAGTCCCCCCAGGGAAGCAGTCATGGTGCCAAGCCTGACAATATTCAAGCAGCATTTGTACAACACCCTCAGAAATGCAGTGTGAATATTGGAGTTGTCCTGTGCAGGGGCAGAAGTTGGACTTGATGATCCTTGTGGGTCTCTTCCAACACAGGTTATTCTATCATTCTATGATCTGAGTCCTCTGAGCAGCTAATTCCCTTTCCCTGCCTCCCTACCACTCAAAGGCCTCAGCACAGTGACACCCATCTCTCCCTGACAGGCAGGTGACAAGGAATGCTTGCAGCAAAGGACCTGGCAGCAGAAAGGTATTTTGTCCACCTGGGGAGTTGTGAAGCCGCCAGACAGAAGAGAGCTTAATCTGAACAGCCTTGCTCAGAAAAGCCAGGACCAGCCGTCAGAATCTGCTCAAATCATTTGGAGTCCTTAACCACAATCTCCTGGCTTGAGTCAAAAAGCATCAGCGTGCACATAATAAAGGCACCTCTGCTGCTCGTACTGATACCCTTCATGTGCTCTCCGTCTCATGCTACTGAGGACGGGGTACCTGCCCACCCTGAGGATCTACTATTTGCTTGCTTTTTAACATGCATCAAACATCACCGTAGGCAGAAAAGGAACCTTCTCTCCCTGTGAAATCCACCCCAGAAGTCTTCAGCCATAAAGCAGAGGAAGTTGTAGACCAACACTTTACCCTAGGGTCCAAAAGCATCCTATATATTAGGAGGGAATTTTTACTTTTTTTCCCTTGCCTGAATATGTGCTGATCTCATTCATCTTGGGAAAAGCACGGGATGTTCTCATCCAGGCTATACCTGGCAAGCTGCAAACACTGTGACAGAGGGAGCGAACTTCTGAGCAAGCTCTGCAGTGGCGGCTGCCGGGCGTCTTGTGATTTATTTTTTGAACGAGAGGCTGGCTGCTTCTTCACCTGGCATTCTTGAGAGGAGATGAAGGGTAAGTCAGCAAATCAGCTTCATGCACTGCAAACAGCCTTTGCTTTCAGCCATGGCAGAATTATCTCAGGTTGGGATTTGCTGGTAACTGCTTAAGGAACGTCTGCAGGGCTACATTCCCCACCTCCACCTCTCCTGAAGAGGGAAAGCAAGGAAGTGTTTTTAACATGCTGCACGGAGGCAGGTTGCGGGAGCTGATACCCAACACAGCTCAGCAAGCTCTGCTGGGGAAATCAACAGGGAACGTTCCTGATGCTATTTTAAACATCGGCAGAAAACACTAGCTAGCAACACTGAATTTGACTGGGCTGCATAAAGCCAAGAGCAGTGACAGAGGCTTGAGCTTCCTACCCATATAGCAGGGAACCCACACGCCGCAGAGCGAGCTGTTCGCACTGATGTGTGGGCTGCTCAGCCGGTCGGTTTGTTGATGTATTTGCTAACTACGACATTGCTTTGACATATCAACTGGCAAGCCGGCGTCTGGATGCCTTGGTGACATGCAGGCACCTCCGTTTCAGCCCTGGGGAGAACAGCTTAGATTCGCGGGCCGGAGTTAAAAATGAATCGCAGCTAAGCTGTTCAAAGGGATCCACGCTGCCGCCAACGTGAGTGCTCCGCGCCTGCCAGTGCAGGTGCAAGTTGCATGCCCGTCTCCAAGGGGGAATGCAGGTCTTGCCGGGTGACTGATGACAAACACCCCTGTTCTCTCGGCTCCCTCTGGAGCCTCTTGCCTTGCTCACCTGGGAGAGGATGGAAAGAGGGAATGTTGTGGGATTGCTGCAGCTGGCAGAAGCTGCTAAAGGCAGTATGTGAGATTAAAGGTGATACCTGAGAATAAAGCTACTGCAGCAACTCTGAGCTTAAGAATAATGAATACTGCAGGTCTGACTGCTGCAGGAAATGTCCCCTTTGTAAATCATGCTGTTTGGAGCAAGAAGAGCAATTATGTGGATTCTGCTGCAGCTCATTTTGGTCAGCTTAATTTGGGAAGAGGATGTTTGCTGGCAGCTAAAGGAAGCTGGTTATGATGTAGAATTACCAGACCAGGCCAGTGTTTGGAAATGGTATAATAATCTCAAGGCACTGGAATGCGATTCAATATGTTTTACCTTCTGAGATAGTCAGGAGTGGAGAGACATTAGCCTGTTTGGCAAAGCCCAGACACCACAATTTCATTGCTGAAACCAGCTGACTTGCCTGCTGTTTGTATGCCAGGCCTTTCAAAAAATGCTGTTTGTGCACACAAAACAGCTCTTAAAGAAAACGCTCAGTTGCAGGGGAGTTTTTTTCCATGCCCTGGTTTTGCACGTGGGTGCATGTGTTTGGGGAGAGGAGGCATGAACTGTTGTACACTGAGTCTGACTTTACAGACACGGTATTACAGTAGATGATGGGTATTACGCAAGGCTGTGATTCTAACAGGAGAGTCCCAGCTGGTTTTAATGTGCTGATCATTCTTGGTGCTTTCAGTGCTCACAGTCTTGGGCATTCATTGTTTTTTTTTAGTGTCCGTTTCTCAAAAGCTGGTGTCAAATGCCCAGTGCTGCCCAGGGACCTCCTGTGTGGATGCTGCAAGGATGCGAGGACTCAGCTGATGTGCAGCTCCAGCTGGGGTGACGTAGTGAAAATGCCAAGGAAGGCGACTTGGCAGCGTTGATTTGGACAGACCAGAGAATGAAAAGGAGGGTAAATACTAGTGAATCCTCCTGGAGAGAAGGTGACCAAAAGGAAGAGATGGGATATGTGTGTGCTAGGGTAGTTCCTGGGTGTGAGTACCCATGCAGGGACCACTCCCCACACTAACTCGTTGGTGTCTGTGCTCACCAGCCAGCACAAAAGCCACAAATGAGAGAGCTCATATGCTTGCAAGAAAAAGGACTTTTGCTCATCCCCTACTTATCTATTAAACTTTGCATTGCAAACTCTGCTTTAGTTCTTCATCCAGAGGGAAAATAGTTGCTGTGAAGGCTGGGTTTTTTTAAAAGCTATAGCATAAGGGACCTTAGGCCCAACCTTCCTCCTGGCGACCTTTACTCTGGTCTAATTTGTACTGGCTGCTTCAGGACTGATCATAACCAAACTATTCAGCAGCACAAGGGCACCTCCTCTGCAGAAATAACAGTCTTCTGCAGATTGCTACTTCATTTTCTTTCACTACAGTTTTTTCCACTAAATTTCGGGTCTATTTTGTTAAATGCTGATGAGGACAAAGGGCCCTCTGTACTGGGCAACCCTATTAAAACATGCCTATTAAACCTCACCCTGTGAAACTACAGGGGTAATTGCTGCAGGCTTCAGTGGCAGTTGTGCTGGTGTTTCTAGCCTTGAAGACTGCAGGAACTGAGCACAGAACAACATCACTATTGTCAGAAAGCCTCGAGTGGTGGTAGGAGAGCAAGAGCAGTGCAGGAGGGAAGGCTTACAGCTCTCTGGCTTGCAGGAGACCTTCAGCCTTCACCTAAGGTGGAAAAGGTGTGAGGGCTGTCTCGTGTTGATAGCTGGACTGATGGGCTGAGGCCAATTGTATGAGGTTCAACAAGGCCAAGTGCTGGGTCCTGAACTTCAGTCACAACAACCCCACGCAATGCTATAGGCTTGGGGAAGTGCGGCTGGAAAGCTGCCCCATGGAAAAGGATCTACAGGTGCTGGTTGACAGGCAGCTGAACATGAGGCAGCATTGGCCCAAGAAGACCAACAGCATCCTGACTGGTATCAAAATTTGTGTGACCAGCAGGAGTAAAGAAGTGATTGTGCTCCTATACTCAGTGCTAGTGAGGCCTCACCTTGAATCCTGTGTTCAGTTTGGGGCCCCTAACTACAAGAAGGACATCAAATTTCTGGAGCATGTCCAGAGAAGGGCAACAAAGTTAGTGAAGGGTCTGAAGCACCAATCTTATAAGGAGTAGCAGAGGGAAATGTGGTTGTTTAGTCTGGAGAAAAGGAGACTAAAGGGAGCCTTTATCACTCTCTACAACTCCCTGAAAGAAGTTTATAACAAGGTGAGTGCTAGTTTCTTTTTCCAAGCAAGAGGTGAAAGGATGAGAAGAAATGGCCTCAAGTTGCACCAGGGGAGGTTTACATTGCATATTAGAAAAAAATCTTTACCAAAAGAGTGGTGAAGCATTGGAACAGGCTGACCAGGGAAGTGGTTGAGTCACCATTTTTAGGGTGTCCAAAAAGCATGTTGATGTGTCACTTCAGGACACGGTTTTGCAGNTGTCCAGAGAAGGGCAACAAAGTTAGTGAAGGGTCTGAAGCACCAATCTTATAAGGAGTAGCAGAGGGAAATGTGGTTGTTTAGTCTGGAGAAAAGGAGACTAAAGGGAGCCTTTATCACTCTCTACAACTCCCTGAAAGAAGTTTATAACAAGGTGAGTGCTAGTTTCTTTTTCCAAGCAAGAGGAGAAAGGATGAGAAGAAATGGCCTCAAGTTGCACCAGGGGAGGTTTACATTGCATATTAGAAAAAAATCTTTACCAAAAGAGTGGTGAAGCATTGGAACAGGCTGACCAGGGAAGTGGTTGAGTCACCATTTTTAGGGTGTCCAAAAAGCATGTTGATGTGTCACTTCAGGACACGGTTTTGCAGTCAGATTGAATCATAGAATCATAGAATCACCAGGCTGGAAGAGACCCATCGGATCATTGAGTCCAACCATTCCTATCAAACACTAAACCATGTCCCTAAGGACCTCGTCTAACCATGCCNCCAGAACTGCACACAGTATTCAGGGAGCTGTCTCACCAGTGCTGAGTACAGAGGGAGAATAACCTCCCTGGACCTGCTGGTCACATCATTTCTGATACAAGCCAGGATGCCTTTGTCCTTCTTGGCCACCTGGGCACACTGCTGACAGTTGGACTAGATAGTCCTAAATGTCTTTTCCAACCTTAATTATTCCATGATTCTGTGGTAGTTTGTTATGCAGAGATTGGAAGGGGGCTCCATCTAACTACAGGACATTCCTATCATTTATCTCCTCCAGCACCTAATGCTAATTCATTACCTGGATCTCCAGGAATTCCTTCATCCACCTCTGAAGCATGGTCACTGTTTTACCTTGCAGGGATCAGAAACCCAGTTATCATTTGCTGTTGGATGAGACTATTAGCAACCTGATCTAGTGAAAAGTGACCCTGCCCTTGGAAGGGGGTAGAATTGGATGATCTTCAACCTCTCTTCCAAACCAATCCATTCTATGATTCTATCATGTCTTCATGCAGGAGAGAGGGGGAAGTGAAAGCAGCACTGCCTCTCCTCCTAGTCTGCCCTTTGGGACCCCATACATTGGCTTGATGTGAAGAACAGCAGAGAAATTGTATTTATTCCAGACAATCTAACAAAAATTTCCAATGTTTGCTTATTCAGTAGAAAACAGATATTTCAGTTCTTCCCTGAAAAGTCCATTAATTTTAACCAAAAAAAAAAACAAACTGAAGGATATGAAACCTCATTCTCAAACAATTTTGTATGAATTCAGTATTTTCCTTTATTTGCAATGCTACACACTAAATAATGCTCAGAATACGAAAATGCCAAGGGAAAACTAAACTGGTTCATCACAAAGTTTTACAAGAGACAGAACAAGCAAATCCTACAGTCATGCAAAGGTGGATTGAGCCCTGTCCCTGTGCAATGCTGGAGGCAGACTGACTAACCTACTAGGTCTTCTGTACTCATCCTGGCAGACCTATTTCAGGGTATCTGACATAATTCTTAGATAATAATTCTTCATGACACCAAACTGAGTGGTGCAGTTGTCATACCAGAAGGACAGGATGTCATCCAGAAGGACCTGTACAAGCAGCAGTAGTGGGCCCATGTGAATCTCACAAGGTTCAACAAGGCCACATGCAAGGTCCCACACCTGAGTTGGGGCAACCCACAGTTTCAATACAGAATGGCAGATGATGTGATTCACAGGAGCCATGCAGAGAAGGACTTGGGGGTGCTAATTGACAAGAAGCTCAACAGAACCAGCAATGCTCACTCACAGTCCAGAAAGCCAACTATGTCCTGGGCTGCACCAAAAGAAGTGTGACCAGCAGGTCAAGGGAGGGGATTCTGCCCCTCTACTCCTCTCTCACGAGATCCCACCTGGAGTCCTGTGTACAGTTCTGAAATCCCCAACATAAGAAGGATATGGAACTGTTGGAAAGAGAGCCATAAAGATGATCAGAGGGCTGGAGCACCTCTGCTGTGATGACAGGCTGAGACAGTTGGGGTTGTTCAGCCTGGAGAAGAGAAGGCTGTGAGGGGATCTTATAGCGGCCTTACAATACCTAAAATGGGCCTGAAAGAAAGCTAGGGAGGGACTATT
>WAAB01018551.1:9773-27971 GCA_013389865.1 Piaya cayana | reverse complement strand
ATCTTGGCTTGTATCAGAAACGGTGTGACCAGCAGGTCCAGGGAGGTTATTCTCCCTCTGTACTCGGCACTGGAGAGACCGCTCCTTTAATCCTGTGTTCAGTTCTGGGGCCCTCACCACAAGAAGGATGTTGAGGCTCTGGAGTGAGTCCAGAGAAGAGTGACAGAGCTGATGAAGGGGCTGGAGAACAGGCCTTATGAGGAGCAACTGAGAGAGCTGGAGTTGTTTAGCCTGGAGAAGAGGAGGTTGCTCTCCACAACTTCCAGAGGGAAGGTTGTAGAGGGGAGGGTAATGGCCTCTTCTCCCAGATGACAGGGGATAGGAAAACAGGAAATGGCCTCAAGCTCCTCCAGGGAAGGTTTAGGCTGGACATTAGGAGAAAAAAATTAACAGAAAGGGTCACTGGGCACTGGAACATGCTGCCCAGGGAGGTGGTTGATTCGCCTTCCCTGGAGGTGTGTAAGGCACAGTTGTACGAGGTGCTGAGGAGCATGGTTTAGTGTTCAATGGGAACGGTTGGACTCAATGATCCGGTGGGTCTCTTCCAACCTGGTTATTCTATGATTCTATGATTCTGTGATTTTATGATCTTCATTCCAAAGTCCACACTTATCATACCTTGTTGCTCTTCATGGCATTGTCCTAAGCACATTTTCTAGGTGTTATGGACTCTCTATTTTTTATTTGCTGACACAATGCTTATACTGATTATTTTAATTATATGTACTTTTTTGATCTCTTGCTCTTTTTGTCTTTCTTCTTTTGCTTGTAAAGTTCCATTCAGAGGGCTTATTCACTACACTTCTTTCTTTTCCCCGTTTATTCTATGCCACTCTTTTGTTTTGAGTGTTAAAACAGCAATAAAGTTTATTTTGACAGCTCAGGGAAGGACCTGTCCTATTTTTTTGTTCCCAGGGAAATATTTTTCATCATTTGGTGGTACTGGCTGGCAACTCTGACCTTGGGACTCTGCAGGTTTAATTCTTGTGTAAGTCCACTATGCACAGCAGAGTTAGTTTTAGTATGTGTAAATATGCATCAGTTGAGAATAAGACATGCTGTTTTCCTGAGCTTTAATGTTTACTGCCTTTAGGTATTGCACACCTTTACAGGAAGGGAGAAAGGGAAGAAACAATGAGCCTGATTAAATCCATTCTTTCACATGGGAAATAGGGACAGAGAGAAAAATGTTTTTCTTAATTCTTTGCCTCTACCCATCAAGGAGTCACGTAGACATCAGCTGTGACCTTTTGCCACTCTTGTTGTCTCTTCATTTTGTTGATTACAACACATTCACAAGCAGTTAGGCGTATTAATGGAATAAAAAAAAAGCAAGGTAATCAAAAGCATTTATCACCTTTATCAGGAAATTGTCAAGCTGCAGCTTCAGGAGCTTATGGAGTGTTCTGGGGAAGAAGTGTCTAGCTCTGGGGCATTAACCCTGCTGTCCATGCCTACAGACTTATGCAGTTGGGCAGCCATTAAGACTGGAGTGGCTTCTCCTGTGTATGGTATAAGAAAGGCATGGGTGATACTGAATGAAAAGTCCTGTCTAAGCAAACACCTTGGAGTTCCATTCCCTTTTTCAAAGAGGGTAGACCAGAAAAGAAACATCCTGAAGTGAAGAATAAAGAAAAATGAGTCATAAAACCTGTGGCTGACATAACTACCATTACTAAGCGTTTTCTGCTTTAATGACAACAAAATTGGAAAATGCCCAGGGAATCTGAAGTTACTACTGCCTATGACTGGTGCTTCTCAGAGTTGCTCTGGACTTCATGAAGAGCTCAGTATGCACTGCAAGAGACTTCCAGGAATCACTGCATTGCCAGACTTTTCTAGCAGGGTCACAACATACTCCAGCCAATGGGGCTTTGCTGGTGTGGCTTGCACTGGTTCTTTGAGAAAGTAAGGATAAAGAACTAAGTCTCATGTAACTAAGCATCAGTCCTTACTCAGCATAGTTGTACTAGGAAAGTTTCAAAATGAGGCCTTCCTTGGGCTCTCATTGTCCACTTGCTGTTGTTATCAGTTTGCACAACATTTAGTTTGAATTTGCTTCTATCTTTCCCTAGGATTGGCAAAGCTCTTGTGTAAGATGGCTGGCTACCTACAAATACTGGGATAGAAGAGCTCTGCTAAAAATGGGCAGCTGTGTTATACTTAACATAGAATATTTTGCAATGAAACTTTTCTTTTTTTCTTCCCTGATCATCTTTGTGGCCACCTCTGGACTCACAGATCCATTTCCTTCTTGTGTTGTAATGTAACGTTGGAAAGTACTTTCTCATCCTCTGACTCTACACTCCTCTCATCTGCACACAGCCTAGGTGTTTGTGTCTTACTATGTGTTGTTGGCAATAGTAGTGGAAAAGGGATTTGGAGTTCTTATGAAATGAAAGGCTCGTATGCATTAGAGTAATGGATATGTAGAGATCTCTGGAAAGTGAACTCGTCTCAGGTGATGAGGCCTGTCATTTCATTTTGAAAAGAAAATAGCTAAAATCCACAAAGCTATTTGATGCTTTCTGTTCCCACTTTTCAAGTAAATAGATAGTAGAGGGCTTTCAGCTAAGCAAATGAAGTTGTTATTGTCTTAAGAGTTGAAGGAACTGGAGTCAATGATTGTGACTCAGGGACTCTTGCTGCTGGTGTTGGTGGAGGACAGATTCTCCTGAGAGCCTGCTCAATGCTGTCATATAAACCTTAACAATTAGCGGGTTCAGAAAGATCCTAGGTAAGATTTTCTTTTCTGTGATCTCGTTGTTTTATTCAATGTGTTGGCCAAACCAGAGCATGTCTTGTATTGCCACACATATGAGTCCATGTCATTGTTATGAATTGTTACCTTTCAATCCAAGATAGTAAATTGGGGAAGAGGAACTTTCTACACTCATGTCTCCTGTCAAGGGGAGTCTGTGGCTTGTGTAAGGTTATTGGTTTTTAGTCATGTTCCAGCTCCTAGTAAATAGTTGGGCGTTTTATGTTTTGGTTTTTGGTTTTTTTTCTTTTCTTCTGGCCCATCCAGGAAGAAAAAGTAGAAGAAGATGAATTTTATATTACTTTTTTTTTTTATTTTGTAATAATAGACTTAAGTTGAAAAATACACACTGCTACTTACCTTTTGATAGTGCTTCAATATTATTGCAAGGAAATAGTACTGTGTGGGCAGATCAGTGTTTGTTTACATCATTTAACAGTGCTATGCTACTCTTTCACGTGCTTACAGGATATTAAACTACTTTTCATGTCAAGTGCAATAAAAAAATGTGATTTTTGGACACTCCAGAAATGAAGTACTACCCAGCCTCGTTGTATCTTTTGCTTTTCAGAGGGAAGTTTCTTACTTACTTCTTACTTACTCACTTCCAATATGAAGCTAAAGAGGGTTGTGAATACTAAAAAGCAGCATGGCCAGCTAGAATTAAAAATTCAGGATGAGACATTAAGTTAAACTACATGTGAAATGCAGCTGTTTCTGCTGAGCCTTTCATCAGTCTGTGCTGTGAAGATTGGTGAGTTTTACTATGTGGTCTCAAGCAGAGCCAATATAAGTGTGTGCAAAATGTGTGTGAAATCAGCATGTATCCATGGGGCATCTGTAGTGTTTTATGTAGCATTTTATTTGTGATAATTATAATGGTGATAATACCTGTATTATCACAAAATACAATATTTTTTGTGGACATACATAAAAAGGAGCAATTAGATAGGTATATTGGGCAAATCACAGTAAGCTGTGCCTACAGGCTAAGTCATGTCCCTTTTTTGTATTTGCTGATCAGAGCAAGCAGAAAGAGGAAACCATGAACTAAAAATCCTCTGCAGAAAATTAAGACATCTGGGACCAGCTGGGCACAAAGCAATGGAAGCTTGTTGTTACTGGCTCAAGCTCTTAGTGCCACTTAACATGTAAGTGCTAAGGATGACTATGGAACAAATAACTCCTGAATCATGGCAACCAAAAGAGGAATCACTGTGCCTGTGAGCAGGGATACTTGAGATCTGATCTGTTATCAAAGCGTGTTGTGTAAGTTCATCCAAACGAAAGTTTAAGTCTGCTACTAGCCACGAGGAAAAACTGGCTTTTCTTGGCATGGGAGATGAAGGCACTGGTGAAGTTCAGTGGTTTGTGCTTAAATGTGTGCCTGACGGAACCGTGGCTGGGCACTATACAGAGATAATATTGCCCTAATTAACTAAGTGTGCAGCCATTGCAAAGGTGAAGCTGGGATCCTCAGGGCCTTGTAGGCAAAGCCTTCATAAAGGTGTGATAAGGAAAAGCCGTCTTCTGACTATACTGGGAGGCAATTTGATAAGCCTTTTCCAGCTGGAAATCACTCCTGTATATGTGTGTACAATGGTAGTGCACCAAATTCAGCAACAACAGTAAAGCAGACCTTGAACAGAAAGGGAAGAGATCAAGGTCCGTTGAAGTTCTATCCCTATATGTAGACATAATAGGATCTGGTAGACATAATGAACAGCTTCATAGTAGTTTTTTCCACTTAATACAAAGACAACTTCAGTAAAGGGAGAGAAATAGGAAACCAAAGGAGGTGGAGGCTTATTAAGTGTGAATATTTTAACCCTGATAGGTGATGAAAGTGACTCAGACTTTATCAGCTCTCTGTAATTTTCAGAAGTGTGAAAGGAAGTATCAGAGGCAAAGGTTCATTTTGTAATGACAGTCTTGGTGAGACTCATTTTGTTTGAACACACTTATAACCAGAGACTAAATGGGGATGTGCTGTAGCACAGCAGCCAAAAGCTTCGAACCCATGTAAGATCTTCATGTTGGCAGCCTTCAAAAGCATTGCAAACAGACTGAGATTTCTTAAACTCAGAAAATCAGCAGCAGCACTGATGAAGAGCATAAAACACAAGCTTCCTTTCCACCAAACATGCTGTGAAAAAAACTTAGCAAAACTAAAATGTTTCCTGCAGGAGGGATGTCTAATTCCCATCAAAGTAATCTCCTGAGAGATAAAGTAAAATGAGAGAAGGTTTATTCCTAGATATGATTTTTTGGTGTTGTTTTTCTTTTTTTTTTCACTCTTTATTTTTACTCAGCTACATTTCTGGCAGAAAAATAATTTCTAGCAGGTATCTCTTGAACTGCTCTGCTTGTACTAGCCCTCATCACTGATAACCTATAAAAAAGCCTGCATTAACCAGAGCATACAGTTTGTCTCATTTTGTCTTCCATGCACATCTCTTGTTTTTCTGTTCTGTGTGGAGTACAGCCATTTGTTTGTATGGGCCACAGGACGGGGAAAAAAGGCCACAGCGTAATCACATGCAAACTTCTTTTTAGAGAAACATTCTCCCTTTAGTTAAAAACTCTCAGTAGAGGTAATTAAAGTGAACTAGAATCATAAACAGGACTGGATAAATAAGTTGACAGAATTAATGGATTATTTTTGTCTTTTTACTGCTTATAAAAATTGTTCTGGAAGTAGACTCATTTTTTATCTTAGATATTTAAATGTGTCTGTTCTGAATCTTCAAGGAAATGTAATACATTCATCAGAAATTCAGTGCACGAATTTTCAGGGTTTCATTTTATACCTGGATAAGTGGTGTATTTGTATTTTCAATTGAATGAACTTGGCTACTTCAAATCATGTTTCCCTTGCAAGTACTAGCAATTGACTTTTCAGATCTGTTCTGTAATATTCATTTAAAGACACTTGTTTTAGAAGTCTTTGTGCCAGGTAAACTATTTGCTAGAATATTTGTGGAAATAAAATATGCAGTCAGGAGTAGGATTGGCCAGAAACAATCATAGTTAATTTAGGCAGAAACTCAGACAAATGCTGACAGAATGTTATTTATTCTGTGCACACCAGTTTTGGGGTTTTTTTTTGTTTTTTGTTTTTTGGGTTTTTTTAAGTAATTGGAAATACTATGTAGAAGCCCTTCCTGCCAGATTTCAAATTAAAAACTAGCAGGAACACATTCTGGACTAGCAAAAGTTTTCAGCAGAATTTTTAAAGTTTTTACAGAGGGCAAGTGTTATATATGGTGTGGTGGTAACAAGACACTTGATTTCTTTTATTCACTTACTTGCTTTCACCACATTTTTCAGTACTGCAGAATTATGTTAGAAAAGTTCTTTTCTACTGAACCATCTTCTGAGCTTGGTACCACACAACTGGGATAATAATCCTAATTTCTTAAGACCAATTACAGTTGATACCCTAAACTACTCTACCAGAAATGATGTGGTCAGCAGGAGTAGGGAAGAGATCACCCCCCTGTAGTCAGTGTTGATGAAGCCTCACCTTGAATCTTGGGCTCAGTGTTGGGCCCCTCACTACAAGAAGGACATTGAGGGGCTGGAGCATGTCTGGAGAAGTGCAACAGAGCTGGTGAAGAGTCTGGAACACAAGTCTTGTGAGAAGCAGCTGAAGGACCTGGGGCTGTTTAGTCTGGGGAAAAGGAGGCTGATGGGTGACCTTACTGCTCTCTACAACTCCCTGAAAGGAGAATGTGGGGGGTGGCTGTTGGTCTCTTCTCCCAGGTAACAAGTGATAGGACAGGAGGAAATGTCCTTAGGTTGCACCAGGGGAGATTTAGATGAGATATTAGAAAAAAATTTCCTTCCCGAAAGAGTTGTTAAGTAACGCGGCGAGGGCCAGAGAGCTTCACGAACAAATCAATATGATTTCAAATGAAGTCCAACTTTATTTAGGGTTAACCCGTTTATATAGGGCAAGCAGGCCAAAAACATCAGGTAGACTCTCATTGGTCACTGACCTAGCAACCAGCGTCTCATGGCAACCGCCCAACCCACATAACTTTGTTGCTAGGTTGCAAATCTTTGCTCCCCCAACTTCAGGTTACTTTATTAACATAACACAACATAGTCATTAACACTCATTGTGTCTTTACCCAGCCACACCCAGCCAGGGTACTTAAAGAAACAATCCCAACAGTTAAGCACGGGAACAGGCTGCCCAGGAAAGTGGTGGAGTTACCATCCCTGGAGTGGTGTCAGCTGTGTTAAGTTTACAGTTGGACTTGATGATCTTAAAGGTCTTTTCCAACCTATATGATTCTGTGATTCTGTTATAACTGTTCTTCTGGATACTTGAGACCCTGAGTCTATGTAGGTGATAGGTGTAGTCAAATCCCTCAGCTCTAATTACAAGTTAAGGAAGTGTTAAGCGATGCATCTCAGATGATGGTAGCATAGGTCATGGAAGAATTCATGGAATAGTAGGATGAACAAGTGGTTCTAGGGTAATTTTGGAGACTCTCCTTACTAAATCTCCTTAATCTTCCATCTCCTGTGAGTTAATATTATCATGGTCAGACAAGAGATATTTTTATATAGGTAAAAACTTTTTCTATTTGGAAATTAAACTTGTTTTTAATTTTGTAAACCAGTGCCAGCAACAGACCTGCTGAGATGCTCCTAAAATTATAAATTGATAAAAGTTCTAATAGGAGAAAGTCGACAAGGAAAAAACAAAGTGAATTAGCTTGCTGAGACACGGCTAACATTACTGAGTTTATATGTTTCATTAAGCTGAGACTTGACAGCTTTATGAGGAAACAGTGGGTTTGCAGTGTATGAAGAACCTGTAATATTGCCAGGACTGATCAGGTCCTGTGCCATACAGCCTATTTAACAGACAAATATTTGCACAGTGAAAATGTTATTTTAAACGACTGGTTTGATAATCCCTTAAACTTTTAAATTATCTACAAAGTCTGGACATTCTACCCTGGTGTTTAAAATCTAGTGGCACTTTAGATAATCAAAGGAAATGTGAAAAGATAGGTTAAACTTTGTTCCTTAATTAGGGATTTTCTTTCTTTGGTGACTCCTGCTGCTTCTTTTACCCACCAGTTTTCTGCAATGTTTGTTGAGGAATGTAGCTGCAGTTGGGCCAATGCATGTTCTCTCTGTTGTAGGTCCATTTTGTGTTCTACATGAGCACTAGGGTTGTGGGACACTGATTTGGACCCGTATTTGGGCTTAGGATGTGGGTCTAAATATTTGCCTGTTTGAAAAAAATAGGAATAGCAATGAATAAAATCAAGGTTATTTTCAGAGCTTTGAGTTTTTTCATTGCCTCCTGGAATTTGAAGAACACTATTTGCCTATATTTGTGCAATGACAAGTTAATGAGTCCATCAGAATTTGTCATAAAGTTAATCAGCTACTTGTGATTATCAGAATGATGGACCAAATTCTTACAATGTGTTTATCCCACTGTAACCTCACAATTTTGGTAATTTAGTATGGAGAACACAGTCTATGCATAGCATATACATCTGACTAGAACCAACATAGGAGTTAAAGGAAGTTAATGAGTAAATCTAGTTCTATTTTGACTGCATTTTTAAAAGGTGAATCTAGTTTCAGATTCCCTCTTGTTCCAGCTGCTATATAAAACAAACTTGAATTTTCCTTAAAAGACCTGGGACTGACAAGCTTTCATTTTGTCCTTCCTCTTTTAGTCTTTACTTCTCTGATCCATGACCTTGTCTTGTTTTTTTCTCCATCTTCTCCACAAAAGTCACTGGCAAATTTGATCTCAGAATGAAAGAGAGATCACAACATAAGAGGTCTATATTATACTGCTTATTTGAGAAAACAGATCTGAAAAAGCTGATCATGGACTTGAGAAATATGGCAAAATACTTCAAGAAAGAAAAAATTAAAGACACGACAAGACAGTAATAACACACAAAAAGGATAAATATAGCACCTATTTTCTTCTGCCATGTATGTATTCAGCTAAGAGTTTAGGACATAACAGATGATTAGTAAATGACACAAAGGTAATCAGAATAAAATAGTTACAAAGAAATTTAAATAATAGCAATGCTACCCACGTTCTGGTTAAAAATTGTATCATGTGTCACTAGATACATATTTCTCATAGACTGCATGTTTAATAAAAAGCTAAATTTCATAAATTCTCAAACCTAAATTTGCATTTGACTAAACAATATTTGGTAATGAGGATGATCATATTTAAGGACAGATGCCCTCCACAGCATTTTAACACTAATTGCAGTACAGCAATGTGTCAAAACTGGGAAAGAATTTACTGATGAGAGAAGCAGGAAGGAAAAATAAAATCTTGAAAATTGCATTAATATAAACAACAGGCATATGGTGATAACCAAATAACTTTAGTTGTCAATGGAACTCATGGGAATCAATTTTCTGTGATTATTACCCACATGTTGTAAGGGAAAAATAGCATATTAAATAGAATGACACAAATGGTAATAAACTATATCATAGGATTCCCATAGAGAGCTCGCAGAATTCCAGTTGTCAAGGTCATGCTGTATTAGGTAATTTTGTCCAGGAGAAAACAGAGTGGATATACCAATCAGGTAATGAATCACAGTAACTACTAGCGCATATGTGCAGCCTAACCTAATAAATCAGATGTATTTTGGTTTTGGCTAGACTAGAAAACTAGAGTTCCACGGTGTCATGTATTGAATTCTTTAGAACACCGTCTATATTATTTAATGGCTTACCCTGAAACAGGTAACTTCCCTTCTTGTCTATACAAAACCATACCAGGAGATGGCTCTAGACCTATCTCCAGACTTATGTGACCTAAAAGATCAACACTTTTTCCCACTCTAGATGATTTTTAACATGTAAAAAAGTATGTTTCCAGCTGAAATTCACTAGAGATTTTGAGAGAAAAGTCATTCAGAGCTCAACCTAAGTCATTAGTACTCAACTGACGCACTTTATTCACAGTGGGCATTGGTGATGCAACTTCTGGTTTTGGCTTGCTTGGTTCAGAGTTGCATGAGGAACTCAGAGTGGGTTTAAACATAGGCAATTAGAGCAGGTTGAGTTGCTTAAAACTCCCTCATTTGACTTCCACTGGTGCTCCAGCTGGGCACAGTTCATCTTCCTGGTCTGCAATTCTCTTACAACTGTAGAAAAGATGTCTTATACCAAGGTATTTGAAATGGCACTAGAGTCCCATATTTATACTACTGAATGCTGTCTCAGCCTCCTCTCTACTGTATGGATGCCCTGATCAATATATCCTGGGCTCTTTGTATTTGCCTGCAACAGGCTAGAATGAATCCAGTTTTTTGTTATTTGTGTTGCTCTATTCTGTATAAGTACATATCCCTGACTTCCTAGAACATAAGGTGAATTATTTGCTGGGAACATGGGACTCTGGGGTTTAAATCCCTGGTGTGATGCAGGCAGATCAGGTTTGAATCTGGATCTTCCACATCCTCAAGAAGTACCTTAATCATTAGGCCCTCAGCTAATCTCAGGCTCTGAGTTAATTCATGCCAGACTTTAATTATTTGATAGTAATACTTTTCTGCAGAGAAGCTTTGATTTTCAAAGGCATGGCATTTCTAAATTGAAAAATCATTTTCAATGAAAGAATCTCAACTAATTAGGACATGGATTGCTATGGGTGTCCAAGAAAGGATAGTCCCTCTTCTTTCAAAGGGGAACATTCAGAAAACAAGCACAGAAACTGTCTTTGAAATAAAAGACTACAAATGATTGGATCTCTTCTTCTGGAAAAAGAAACATATGAAATAGCTTAAAGTGGTTGGGATACCCTGCTAGAAAATCCCTTGCTGCATTGACAGATTAATTTCACAATTCAGATTTGGGTACTTAAATGTCTCATATACCAGGTTTGCTGACTCCGCATCATTTTTTGTTGGTTTCTGTCCCTGGCAATCCTCCAGATTTTCCATAGAGTAATAGCTAAATGTATTGCAGTGAAGAATCTGTACAGCAGTCTTCAGTAAGAGGACTCAAATGGTGAGGTAAAATCTGCACAGTTGGTTTAAAACCAATCCTAATTTATATCTGTGAAGTATGAGTTGAAATCTACAATATACATGTTGTGTGGGTTGCCTGACAAGATACTAGGTTTAGTAGACAAACAGAAAGCCCACATTAACACTAAACCTTAATTTTCAGAACAATAGGCTCAGAATACAGATTTGGAAATTTATGCTAGAGTCTACACTAGGATGGTATTTAGACACTTTAAATGTATTATATAGGTTTTATTTATGGCACCATTACCATTAAAAAAAGGAACATAAACTTCATATATTACATATCTCAAGTAACTAATGCAACTCCCTTCCCTCCCCCCTTTTTTATATTAAAAAAATCAAAAAAAAGACAAACACTTTCCTCTCTCCGTTTCATTGTTCTTTAAAATCAGCCTTATAAGCTAAACATATCCGGTGGTGAATATTCTCTTATAAAAGCTACATAGGAACTTTCTGCACTGAATCAACAATTCTTAATTATAGCTACCACCTCTGACACTATCCACCATTCCTTAATAAGCAATAGCGTGTGATTTACAGAACATGTAGTGAAGAATTTAGAAATTAAGTACTTGAATCATATGTAGATAGCCTAGTTTTGTAAACCTTAGCAATTGTGCGTGGCTAGTATGACAGGTTACTCTACACTTAATTGCAGCAGGCAATATGCTAGTGCATGCTAATAGTAACATCATTAGGCACAAATAGCCTTCTCGGTGTATATGTCTTGAAATGCCTCTTGTTGTGATAGAAAAATTACAAATTGGAATTGAATTAACTGCTTGTGTTTTTACACTTGGCTGTTCTGAGAAAGGAACAGAACCTGGGGGATAAGACAAAGAAAGGAAATATCTATCTGGTTTGGTTCTGTGAGATAATCTGCATGAATTATCACTTTTGTTATTGTCTTTTCTTACAGTCATATGTGTTGACTTTTCAGACACATAGACCAAATCCCTATGAGCCCAAATGTACTTTGACCCATGTCATTCAGTTTTCACCAGAACAGCACTCGGTTAATGAAAAGAAGAACCATAATATCTTCCTAAGTACATACGAGTACATCTCTTAAGTTGTGCATGCCCCCTCCCTGGAGGTGTTAAAGGCCAGGCTGGATGCATCTTTGAGCAACCTGATCCAGTCAAAGGTGTCCCTGCCCATGGCAGGGGGTTGGGACTGGATAGGTTTTGAGGTTTCTTCTGATGCAAACTGTTCAGTGATTCTATAATGCAATGCAGGAAAATATCAACCAAGATAATCAAAAATGTATCTTTTAAGAAAGAATCAGAAATGCACATTATATTAACTGAGACTCTCTTTGATTTACGCAAAGGCAATGTAATTGTTTTGCTTGATAGTGTTGAAATGGAATTTACTTTTATGGTTGGAATGCATAAGAGGTATAGCTCAGTAACAGTTAAGCAGTATGCCACTTGAATCAAGCTGTGTGTCAGTAACATGGTGGGATGAATGTCCAGCCTCAGTCCTCTAATCCTGATACAACTGTATTTGGGGATATTCAGTGCCTTATAAATGAGCTGGCTGCTCTGTGCCATTATATATAATGTTGGCCTTCCCAAGGCTGTCAGTATAATGTAGAGGTGTTGAGCAAAGCAGGATTCAGTCTGGAAAAATAAAATCACTAAAGAATTTGTATTCCATTCATACTACATAAATTAGATTATCTGGGAAATAAACCATTTTACAAATATCTTAACAGTTTATTGGAACACTTCTCATCTGTAGCTGTGTCTGTAGAGCACTGAATACTAAAACACTCCTGATCTTTTACAACCAAGTGAATGAAGTAAGCAGGTGACCTAGTTGACTCTGTACAACTAATAGGAGAGATAACAATAACTAATTTGTTGTGCTGTAAAGGTTATGTATAACATTTCAGGATATGCTCCCTTAGGTTTAAAAACATGTTCATATGATAAATGTGCATTTCCTGTAAAGACAGTTAAAATACCACTGCTTTAAAATCTTGGCACCTTCTGGACTGGAAATAAATACTTTGAAATCCATCAGGAAGCTGGCAATATTTAATCACTAGAGGAAAAATCTCCCATTTCCAGCTCTACAGAATAGCATAGTATTGATTTTTAAACCCAGTGTTCAATCTTTTTGGTTCAGTATTCAAGACCAGCATAACCTGGGGAGGGAAATGCTCTAAAAGATGATGTTGGTGAGGAGGAGGAAACCTGTAAAACTGACAAAGTAAATCTAAATGTTTTGCGGCTCTTAGATGTTTAATATGTTCAAAATTCTTCTGGCAGAACTGAGTTAATAGGTAGAAGACGAAGTCAAAAGTGTCTGGCTAGTAAAATTCATTACCTGCCTCTGAATGTTATTGCAGGCATAGTATTCCAATGTACATAGTTTAAGAGAACTGGGATTATGAAGGAAGTTGTTGCAAAATCTGAAGTCCTCTGAAATCAATTAACTGAAACTTTATTATATCTCAGTGGTCTTTGGATAAGGCATCAGGTTAGCAAAACATAGAGTTTGAAATATAACTTCTTGGCTCTTTTAAGATGAAGTTGCCCTTACAAGCCACTCTTTAGTAAACGTACTTATTCAGAAGAAAACCTCCACTCACATGAGACATTCAGTGTTTGTAGTAGTACAAGGATTTTGATGTAGAATGTTCATCACTTTTACATGCTGATTTTTATGGAACTCTTCCACTGCACAGCACAAAGATAAAGGTGGAAAGGAACAATTTCTGCATTTGCTGATTTTCAGGATTTGGTATTTTCCACCATGTGCCTTCAGACTTTATAGCTGCTATTGATTTGACAGACTTGTTAGTCTAAATTTGAGGGATATCATAGAATCATAGAACAACCAGCGTAAAATGATGGAGTATCTGTTTTCTGATAGGATTAGGAGATCAGAACTGAGGATTTTAAACAACAGACTACAGGGAAAGTGAGGAGACGGATATGCCGGATATGATGTAGTTGGGGGAAGGAAAGTGAAAAGTTTACCTCTGTACAGTGCACATCTCAGATTTTAACAACTTTTTTTCAGACTTAGAGAAACTAAGATTTCTTGACTATTTGCCAATATTTTCTTATATTTCCACCACATAATTGCATGTCTGGAATTAGGCTTTTCAGACTTGCTCCCTAGAGCCAATGTATAGACTATATAAGTACTACAGTTCATGCCTGAATACTCATTTAGGTGTAGTTTCTCCTTAAACATTGTGCAGATTATACTTGTATAAATAATTCCTAGGAAAGTGAATAAAAAGATTACAGAAACTACTCATATTACAAATAGATTTTAAGAAGATTAATGAATTTAGTTTGGTTCATTCTCTTTCATACGTTTTTCTGTAAAACAAACCCTCAAACCCAAACCAAAATAATGAAACCCAACAAAGCTCCCAACAATAACAGCACCCCCGTAAGTTAAAACCTGCAAATTTGCATGGGAACATGCTTGGTTGGATGAAATGTTTCGAACAAAAGGTTTTCAAGGTCCAAAAGTAGAGAGAAATGTGTAGTAAAAATTAGTAAGACCACTCTAAAACATCTGGTAAGTGAAAACATTCTTCCAGATGGTGTTGTAAAATACCTTTTTCCAAATATTCTTATTTGTTAGGGTCCAGAAGATTTTGCTAAGGTGACGAGATGGAGTTAGTAGCAGTATAAATGTTTATTAAAAATTGCAAAAATAAATGCTCATAAGAATTGATAGCCGAACGATGAGCGTTCTGTGCCAAAATTGAACGACCATGACCTGAGTATTCCAGAGGTTTTTATAGGCACCAACTTCTACAGTTAAACAAAGACTTCAAAAGGCATGCAATTAGCACAAGAATTTTACAAGCCAGATAGCAACATTGAGGCATTGGGGGAGGATTTACAGTTATTTTGGGGAGTCGTTCTTTTGAAAAACTCTCTATATTCCTTCTCCTCCACAGGGCCTAGGGGCAGATGGCCCTTATCTCTTCAGGGTCCCTGGTTTTACTGTTTTTGAAGTATATATAGCAAGTGAAGGGGGGGGGGGGAAAGGACCAGAGAATAAGCCTGTTGCTTATCCTTAAAATAAAGGAGAAAGACAGGTACTCTTGACATGGAAATAAAGAAGGAAGAAAGAAATAAACAAAGAGGAAAGATATTCATGACAGAGAGGCCCTGTCATTCCCCCCTCTCAATAGGTACATGAATCAGACCTGTGATTCATCTGGCTCAGTTTCTAGGGGTTCATATCGGGCAAGGACTAACATTTTTATTGCTGCGATACGGTTCTGCACAAACTTCACAAAAGCATTTG
Source organism: Piaya cayana (assembly GCA_013389865.1). Lineage (NCBI taxonomy): Eukaryota > Metazoa > Chordata > Aves > Cuculiformes > Coccyzidae > Piaya > Piaya cayana. Next base: position 12,863 of record WAAB01018551.1, on the reverse strand, counting down.
CGATGCAAGGACCTACAGTTAAAGCAAGCAAAAACAAAATCAGCTGCCCAGCTAGAGCAGTAACTAACGTGGTCAGCCAGGGAGACTAGCTGTACATTCTCTCATACTATGAGTCTAATTCTTGTCTTTCTTTTTCTTGCTTCAAGAGGGTCTTTTAAATTTTTCTGACTTTATTGCACATCTGATCTGATTTCTTTTTCATGTGTAATAGCTTCTTTTCACTGACAATATTAAAATATACATTGGTACACAATACGGGTTAGCAAAACTGATAGTTCTCATGTTATAATATTGAGAAAAGATTGTTTTGACTAGGGCAAGTTTACAGATAGGTTAAACTTGTGTAATTCATGCCCTTAAAGTCAGCAAATTACTTATGGTATCTCAATAACAGATAATCAGTTTCAGTTTTATTTTCTAAAATTGATGCCTTGCATACTTACAAATACATATTATAATTCATGGGTATGGCTACTCCAGGTATTAAATGCAAGCCAGTGTAGTTTCAGATTTCTATGGCAGTTTTGACAACCATGTATAGTTTTTTTAAAAGGTTTGAATGCTTGCAGGGATTCTTAAAATACATTGTGTACATTATACAAGCAGGTATTTTTTCAAACGTTTGCAGAGGTATTCCTCCTGTGGGAAAATAAGGCTTTTAATAATATTAGAGTTCACTTTAGTTAGTCTTAATTTTATAGGTGTTAAGCATTCTGTTGTCCACTGACTGGTAGATGATTTTCTTTACTTGATCTGAGTTTTCTTATTCTGACTGCTGCAGAGCCTGTTAGCAATACTTTGTATGGTTCATTCTGCTCTTTTTGGTAGTTTTCCTGTAAAATCTTTAACAAAAACCTCATTTCTGGGTATAAAGTGATGTACAGATTGATCTTAAAATTTATACCATGCAGCTTGTTTCTCAAACAAGTTCAGCTAGTGTTGTTAGCTGATTAGACAAATACTCACTTAGTTTTGTAAGATTTTTTCCTGTATACTGTAATTGGTATACAGGGCTAATATTTTTTCACTACTTCAAGATCTAAGCAAGGTCAAAGGAAGTGTTTGATGCCGATATTGGCTTTTCAACAACTCTTAGCTGATTGCTGTTTTATCAGCAACAATCTGATGATTTATTTTCTCCACCTGGTTTCAGGACTGTGATCAGTATGGAGAATGTAACTAAGCCAGTATAAAATATAGGCAGAATATTAAAAGAGACAAATATTATAGAAAGCAGCAATTTTTTCTTTTTTTGGAATTTAGGGTAGACTTTAGGGTAGACTTTTGAAATACTTAATCATACTGAGCTATAATGTTTTACAGAAATAAATAGTGTTTTCTCATCTCTTCCTTCCTACTCCTGGACTCGCATTCTTTCTATCACCTCCTAGGAAAGAAGAGAGGAAGAAGAGAGGAAGAAAACTTCTCAAGGTTAAAATTTCCTCTTGAAAATTCAGTCTGTTTTTATCCCATTATTTTATCCTTCATAGTGTAATCTTTGCACAGTTTGGCCTAGCTTCTGTGTATCTGTGTAGAGCAGGTGATGCTAAGTCACCTGTGGTTCTTTTACATAGTTAAGTTGTTCTGCATCTAGGCAAGATAATCTTTTTATATGTTATCCAGTGCTCATGATTAAGAAATACACTTTAGACAGCCCAGGAAATCTCTGAGAACAGGGCTTCTGAGGCATGGAAGGCTGGTAAAAGATGTTTTATCTCTTGCTACAATTTGATGGACTTGTGTACGTGGGCACACACAGAATGAAGAATATTCTGAGCCCCTGACTTCCCACACTGTACAAGACTCCCCGTCTTTCTTAACCTAAGGTCTTGAAATTCTAGTTGCTAAAGAGGAGCTCAAGATACCACATGTAATTTGGGTGATGGTGACATAGTTAATTCATTATACAATTTCAGGGGCTATGTGGTAAAACTTGTGCCTTCACATGATGTCAAGCCTCCTCAGTGTCGCTTCAGCAGTGAGATCATAGGTGACTTTCCTAGGATACGGACTACAGTCACAGAATCACAGAATCACCAGGCTGGAAAAGACGCACAGGATCATCGAGTCCAACCATTCCTATCAAATACTAAATCATGCCCCTCAGCACATCGTCCACCCATCCTTTAAACACCTCCAGGGAAGGTGATCAACCACCTCCCTGGGCAGCCTGTGCAAGTGCCCAATGACCCTTACCATGAAAAATTGCACAGGAATTAATCTTACCAACTGTTTCACTTTAACCATGTGCTGAGCACTCACTGACTGCCCAACAATGGAGTTCGGCTGGGAGATTTTAATACTGATTGGGGTTCTAATGACTGGTTTCACAGGCTGGAGAGGGGTCAAAAATATAATCTTACATTCCTACATGTCCCTATTATTATGCTATCAGAGAGCCCTGCAGTTTTAATGCAGTTCAACCCCAATAGTTAGGCAAATAGTTCTATCCTTATATTACAGGTGAGGAAATGAAGCAGAAGGATAAAGGCTTCTATCTTCAAAATGTGATAGGTGACTAATTAGCACTGATTTATGCTAGTATCTTTGATGCCCAAGCCTATTAAAATGAGGATTAACTTATTAGAAAACAAACCAATCTTTTAAACAAATAATGTACCCTGGAGGCCAATTGCTAAATACAGTAATTCAGAATTCATCCAAGGGTATTCAGGATTCACCCAAGGGTATTAAAGGAGCTGGTGGATGTGCTGGCCAAACCCTTTCCATCATCTTCCAGCAGTCCTGGAAGACTGGGGAAGTTCCACTGGACTGGAGGCTGGCTGATGTTGTGCCCATCTATAAGAAGGGTCACAGGAAAGATCCAGGGAACTACAGGCCTGTCAGTGTGACCTCAGTGCCAGAGAAAGTCATGGAATAGGTGATCTTGAGTGCTATCATGAAGCACATGCAAGACAACTGGGTGATCAGGCCCAGTCAACATGGGTTTACAAAAGGCAGGTCTTGTCAAACTAACCAGATTGCCTTCTATGACAAAGTGACTCGGCTGCTGAATGAAGGAAAGGCTGTGGATGTGGTCTTCCTGGACTTCAGCAAAGCCTTTGACACAGTTTCTCACAGCATTCTGCT
>WAAB01018543.1:6086-22704 GCA_013389865.1 Piaya cayana | reverse complement strand
GCTGAGAGAGCTGGGGGTGTTTATCCTGGAGAAGAGGAGGCTGAGGGGAGACCTCATTGCTCTCTGCAACTACGTAAAAGGAGGTTGTGTAGAGGAGGGAGCTGGGCTCTTCTCCCAAGTGACAGGGGACAGGACGAGAGGGAATGGCCTCAAGCTCCGCCTGGGGGGGTTTAGGCTTGAAATTAGGAAACAATTTTACACAGAAAGGGTGATTGGGCAGTGTCAGAGGCTGCCCAGGGATGTGGTTGATTCACCTTCCCTGGAGGGGTTTAAGGGACAGGTGGACGAGGTGCTGAGGGACATGGTTTTGTGTTTGATAAGAACAGTTGGACTCAATGATCTGATGGGTCTCTTCCAACCTGGTTATTCTATGATTCTATTATTTTATTCTGAGAGAAGCTTAATTTTGTTGGTAGATGTTAGTGATGTTACGGAGCACAGTTACTATTAGAGTGATTGGGGTGCTGCTCTGCCTAGTTTCTAGGGTAGTCAGGGGTCACGCTCTGTATAGCTTGGACCAGAGAATTTGTGGTGTACACAGAGACTGACTTTTGGGCACCTGTGGCATCCTCAGAATGAAAGGAAAGCGCTTGGTGAGTTTTAGTGCTGCTTAGGATGTATGGGAGTCCAGAAAAATATTCTTTGGAGTTTGAAAAAATTTAGTTAATTTTATGCTGATTTGGATCTGGTCTGTGACATGAGTGAATATTGGATTCCCCATGTTGTGCAGGAGGTGGACGAGGTGCTGGGGGACATGATTTAGTGGTTGATAGGAATGGTTGGACTTGATGATCCGGTGGGTCCTTTCCAACCTGGTGGTTCTATGATTCTATGATAATTACTAACGTGAGCATCTCCTGAAGCCCTGTGTACTCCTTTAAGTAGCTGTTACACCGACCTGGGCATGAGGGGCTGTGATTGCTGTCTCTTCATGACCTGATGTCCCTCACAACAGTATCACCTGCAGGAGCTGTGACTACTGAGGTCACAAGTTGTGCTGTGACACTGAAGTGGCTTTTGAGACAGACTTGAGAATCTGTTATATAGTTCCAGTAACTTCAATTAATGCTAATATTTGGGATGGTTTTGTTCCATTCCTCATTTTCTATGATTTCATGGAGCTTAGGACCAGAAGGGCAAACTGATCGTCATGTTCAAGCTACAGGAATATGAGGCAATAAATGTTGCTCTAAAGCATTTTTTTCCAGCATTCCTATAATTTTTTTGGCACATGTTGTGCACTCATTACCTTTTATCGTGAACTAACGCCTGTTTTGCTGTAAAGAAATGATGTGACTGTGAAATAGAAACAGAAGTAGTCATTAGGTTGAGGACAGGTGTTCTGTTTCATAGGATGATCTCTGTCAGTATAGTAGTGACCTTTTTAGAAGAACAACATTGAAAGTCAGTGAGTTATTCAATCTTATTCTACATACAGCAGTCCTGCAGCAATCTGTGCTCAGCAAACCTTGAAGTAGGGTATTCTTAACTTTAGAAAGGTATTTCATTTCTTTCTGAGCAGCCTTCACTGGATTTCCTAGTGAGCAATGCAAAACAGTTGTGCACAAATGCAAGGGATTTTAATTTTCTTTCGTCCTGGAATTTCAGGAGAGCCAATTTTAGCGAACTCTCTACATGGATAATTTTCCTCCTGTAATCCCTCAGTAAGTCAGCATGCATCATGCCAGTTAGGGCACGGTAAGTCACTACTGGAAGAAAAACCTTGGCCAGGTTTTAATTCAGGGCACATCTCTGCATTGTGGTCTTTAATGTTACTCTAACCATGAATGGCGAAGGCAGGCTTGACTCCTTGCACACCCAGGCTTGCAATCTCAGTTTTTGCTAGCGTAGGCTGGATAGAGCTCTTTCCCAAACCAAGCAGAAGATGTTTTGCGATCGGTTGATACACAAGAGCTGTGGGGCAAGCAGCTGCCTGCGCTGGATCATGCACATCGAGTCATGGTTGGACTCAGTGATCCAGTGGGTCTCTTCCAACCTGGTGATTCTATGATTTTGTGATTCTATGGGAGTACATTGCTTGGTGGACAAGGTGCTGAGGGACATGGGTTAGTGTTTGATAGGAATGGTTAGACTCAATGATCCGGTCGGTCTCTTCCAACCTGGTTGTTCTATGATTCTGTGATTTTCATTTTCCCCTTGCTGGTACTATACCTGAAAGTTGCTTGGCACATTTTAAGTGAAGCTTGTATTTGGCATGTAACATTATTCCTAATAAACTATTCATCCTCTAGTAGGTGGTGCTTTAAAACCCTTAATGAGCTGTCAGGTTAATTGCAGTGGTTGGCAGCGGTGTATGGGGATAGGGAAGCGCTGCCAACGGGCTGCTGCAGGTGTACTAAAGTGAAGGTCTTTTTCAGACCTTCCTGTCATTTAAGCACCAGAGTTGTAATTACATAAACAGAACTGCCTCAGCCAGCCCGACGTGTCAGGATGGATTTTCCAGCTAATCTGTCCATTCATCTTAATGGTGCAGAATTTGTGCTTCGTGTCATTCTCTGCCTTTGTTCCACTCCTTCATCTCTTGAAACGTCTGTCATGAAGAAAGTGTTTATCTTGAATTATGTGTTGAAGGAGGTTAGAGTGCACACTTCTGAAGCTTGGCATGAAATTCCCTAAACAAACCTTGCTGGTTACTTTGGGAAAATAACCGAGGTATGGATTTCAGATTAACATCGTGCATTCATGTTTTTGGAAGCACTTTAAAATGACGGCTGTGGGGTCGGTGAATAAAGGAATCCCGCTAAAGCACATGTGACATCTGCATTATTAAGAAATCAGCTTACTCGCTGTAATGAATGTTATTATGATAAATGTAATCTTAATGCACAATGATTAACAGTTATTTCAGCCTTTATATTAACTGAAGCGTTTAGTTGTATTACACTTGAACTTAATACAGCGCAAGATTTAAATACTTTTCTACTTGGATGTTTTTGTATCGGGCTAATGCTGGTATTATGTTGCTGTACAAACACTTGAGAGACGGAGGTACGTGGGGAAGTAGGTGACGTGAAGGCTCAGGGACCTGCCGGAGCTCGAGGCACAAAAAGGATTATGCTGGGAACTGCGGAGAGTCTCTGAGTCACAAGCAGCTCACTGCTGTGGAATGAAATGATTTCACGTCAACCTCTCTGCTTCTCTTTTTTTTTTTTTTCCTCCAGTGGCTCTCTTTAATTTATACTGTGATCTTTTCCTTACCCTTTAGTAAGAGATGGTCTCTGATGGATTTCTTCAAGTTACGCATACTATTCCAATTCTATTCGTGTAGCCAGTTGTACCTATTCTTATGTGAAGCTTGTTTTTCTGAATGTATTTTTTTTAAATCAATATTAGCTATAGTTCTGTATCTTTTTATTTATATATTTTTGTTAGGATGCCTGGAAAGTAAAGAAAAAAGTCGGGGCTCTCAAGGTTTGTTTTCCCTAAGTTCACGTATAGGAATGAATAAAAGAGAACAGGTTTATTAAATCCATCTGATGACTTTGTTTTCTTGGCAGTGAAGACGCTGCTTCTGCACTTCACTTAAGGTCTTTGCTCTTCAATTTCCAGAAATGTATGCATTTATGTACTCGATGATCCGGTGGGTCCCTTCCAACCTGGTTGTTCTATGTTCTGTGTACTAAATCTTAAGAATATAAAGACTTCTGCGTGAACCGGTTGAACTTGCCATGCTCAAAGCTGGAAGTGTGTCTATTCACCATTCTTGCTGAAGCCTAAAATGTGTCTGTCATCCAATTAACAGCCCTCTACATCTTTTCCCCCACTCCTTCTTGCCNCTTGGCAGTGAAGACGCTGCTTCTCCACTTCACTTAAGGTCTTTGCTCCTCAATTTCCAGAAATTTATGGATTTATGGACTCGATGATCCGGTGGGTCACTTCCAACCTGGTTGTTCTATGTTCTGTGTACTAAATCTTAAGAATATAAGGACTTCTGCGTGAACCGGTTGAACTTCCCATGCTCAAAGCGGGAAATGTGTCTATTCACCGTTCTTGCTGAAGCCTGCAATGTGTCTGTCATCCAGTTAGCAGCCCTCTACATCTTTTCCCCCACTCCTTCTTGCCTTTCAGAAGCAGCACATCGATGTTCTTCCTGTGGATTTCTGAGGGGCTGATTTCAATGCTGAGGTGAATTTAGAAATGGAGGTTTTCCTCAGTAATGCAGTTAGACGTGGCGAAATTAATTTCTATTATTAAAACGATACTTCTGGTTTAAATTCGGTTAAAATATAGTTGGGGATTTGTGGTTTCAAATAAAATACTTGCAGTTAAGCTCACTGGAATCGTCAGCTTGCATTTGCAGTCAGGATGGGCTTTTTTTTAGGGTTCAATATTGAATTGAGCAGAGTGTATGGGTACAGCACCTCCTCTAAAGGTAATGTTAAAGCCTTACTAATCCTCATTAAAAGTAAGTGTAAACCAGAAGATTCAAGTAAGAGATCTGTGAGCATTGTCCTCGTTCTTTTTCATCTTGAAATGTATTATGTTTATTGTAGCTTGTATTTATTTAAAATAGGGAGTGGAACCAGCTAGTTTCCTCTTTATATATAACTACGATGCGTAAACAGCAATGAAAGACTCCTTTTTGTCAAGGGAACAGGATTAAGGAAGAGAGAACGAAAATGGTTTTATAATAGGGATTAGTTAATCTAATACCCACCAGCAGCATTGCCAATAGCAGGATCTGCTTAGGAACGGTACTGATGAACCTGTTTGGGAATTTCAGGTGTGTGCAGGTGGTAATTGGTGACTTCTGCTTTAGGAATATAGAAGGGGAGGAACAGATGATGGACATTAGGAAAAAAATTTTCACAGCAAGGGTCATTGGGCAGTGTCAGAGGCTGCCCAGGGAGGTGGTTGAGTCACCTTCCCTGGAGGGGTTTAAGGTGCGGGTGGACGAGGTGCTGAGGGACATGGGTTAGAGATTGGTGGGAATGGTTGGACTCGATGATCCAGTGAGTCTCTTCCAACCTGGTGATTCTGTGATTCTGTGACATAATGCAAAGGCGCCGATACTTGTTGAGAGACCTTGTCACAAGATGGAATTTCTCACCCAATTTGTAGATCTTTGTTTCGTGCTATGTGATTATTTTTATTTGCTTGCCACTTCTTTGAGGAAAACAGTGGCTTGTATAATTTCTTAGGAAAGAAACTGCTGTTATAGTATTTGAAATCCAGTTTTGTGTTGCACTAGACCTCTTAGGTGTGAAAAGTAAGAGAACTAGGTTGCCATATGTGACGTTTCAATAATCTTGGCCACTGACACAAAATTAGCTCTGAAAGGGATGTACTTGGTACCGCTCCGAAACTTTGAACTGTTGAAGTAAACCTCTTTTATTGATCGTTAACATTCCTCAGCTGTTCCCTGAAATTCCAGTTACCTCTGAGTGAGAATGTCAGGAATATATTATTCATATTTTAGCACAATGGAACTTGAAAATAAACTTCTAAAATTGTGTCTTTGCAGGACATTTAGCATTTGTCCAGTGGCTGGTTTGTAAATAGTGTTTGGAAGTCAGGGATTACAAATAAAACCATATGGTTATTTTCTCCATGTTTAATATATAAAATTAACTAGCAGGTGACTAGTAAGAAAGACTTTTCTTATGTCCCTCATGGTAGGTTGATTTACTATTATAAAAGCAAACACAGATTTCCTCCCTCGTAGACTGAGTGCTTGGTTTGTGCAGCATTCCTGAAATGCCTGAATAAGCGTGTGGACTCTCTTATATAAATAATAGTGCACCTTCAGGAGTATACGTGAAAGAATATTATTTTTTTTATTTAATTCTGCATGCGTTTTCTGAAAGAGAAATGCAACATAGAATCATAGAATCATTGGTTGGAAGAGACCCATCGGATCATCGAGTCCAACCATTCCTATCAAACACTAAACCACGTCCCTCAGGACCTCGTCCACTCGTGCCTTAAACACCTCCAGGGAAGGCGAACCAACCACTTCCTTGGGCAGCCTGTTCCAATGCCTAATGACCCTTTCTGTGAAAAACTTCCTCCTAATCTCTAGCCTAAATCTCCCCTGGTGGAGCTTGAGGCCATTCCCTCTTGTCCTGTCCCCTTTTCCTTGGGAGAAGAGCCCAGCTCCCTCCTCTCTACAACCTCCTTTCAGGTAGTTGTAGAGAGCAATGAGGTCAATGAGTCTTTGAAGAAGGAATTTGGAGACTTTGCTCAGGAGAAACACTTGAGTATTATGATGAAATTGTTTTTGACAAACTTGTTGCTTTTCCATAAATGCTCTGCATGAAGATTTTGATTAGAACTGTTTTTTTTTTTTTCAAATAGCGTCTTATATTTGTTTCTTCCAGAACATTAAAAATCCATCTTTCAGAAAATAGAACTAATTCTAACTGTGTGGCACAAGTGTCTGCTTTACATCTAGATTTTTTGTGTTAACTGTTTGGACTCGATGATCCAGTGGGTCTCTTCCAACCTGGTGATTCTATGATTCTGTGATTCTATGCAGCTCCATCAATATTCTGCAATAAGGTGCTATTCAGGCAAAAGGAAGAAAAGTAGCAAAAATAGGATCTATTCAGCTATTCGTTCTCTCTGAGACTGTACAGTGGGTTTGTGTTTTTGCTCTGAGGTGCTTGTGAAAGCAGCAATGCCTTGCACATAGGTGGGAATCCTGGAGTTTCTTCCTTTAGGGTTATAATTATGCCTTCCCTGGAGGGGTTTAAGGGACGGGTGGATGAGGTGCTGAGGGACATGGGTTAGAGATTGATGGGAATGGTTGGACTCCATGATCTGGTGGGTCTCTTCCAACCTGGTGATTCTATGATTCTACAATCAGTCTATGTTGCATAGAAATGGCATCGAATCATAGAATAGCCAGGTTGGAAGAGCATGTGGCAGTAAATGTGAATCCAGAATCTGCACACAATATCAATTAGGGTTGTTTTGGTGCGCAGGTTTCAGATACGGGGATGCTTCTTAAAAGCGGGGGAAGCAACAAATTATGGGTTTTTTTTCCTTCTGTAGAGCTCTTAAAAGCTTTAAAGTGCTCCATTTCACAATTGAGTATTTTATATACTCGCCAAGCATTAGGGAAACCAACAAAACATTTTACAAGGCTTTAAGTGGTATTACAGGCATTATCTTTTGTGCTTATATAAGGTGTAAGTACCCTAGTTCAAAGGTGGGGCTTAGGGAGCATCATAAACATAATTCTAAATGAACTAAAATAGATTTCTGACTCATAGGTATATCACAACTTCTAGGCTCAACATTGTCGATCTCCTTAAGTGTTCAAAATATGGATTTACATGCTGCCCTGAGAATGTTGGGAGTCTCACATTTTCAGGTGCGATATTCATTTTCTAGGCCTGCTGCTGTTACATTCAGGATTAAAATATCCTTTAGAGTCAGGGAATGTAGCTGTATGTGGGTGGATAAGGGGAATAGTTGGTGGAAAGCAAAGGAAAACATTTTGATTAAACCTTTGAGTGTCTTTTTTTTTGTTGATCTGTGGTTTTATTTTTTGTTTTTTTAGAAAGGAAAGCAAATAGCTGTTGGAAGCTGCTCAGAATATTGAAAAGTGTTTCAGAACTGAGAATCAGTGCACACAACCCACAGATTAAATGCTTTCGAAGTCTGAGATGCCTTATGGGTAAGCTGGCTAGATCTGTGTGCACGAGACAGGTAGATTTATCTCCGCACTGCGTAACGTGCCTGAGCCAACTCAGACGTTTGGAGATGTCGAGGTGATGGATCGCGCAGCCTGGTGATAAATGAGTTCGTTCTCTGCACGTAGCTGAATGCAAACAATGTGTGTGTTGTGTGTCCAAAAAAAACATTCTGAGTTGCCCTTGAGACTTACTGAAAGTTAAATGGTTTTCACAAAGGTACGAATAGAAGCGGGAATAGCAGCTTTCTGATAGATCTAAGTGGATTTGGCCAGGAAGGTGGAGCTGGGCTTCTTATGGAGGATCCCAGCAAAATAACACAAAAACCATTTATCATAAGTTGGAAATAGAAGGGAAAAAAAAATCCACTAAGAATAATTAAGCAAAGAGATTACTTATGGAGGTTGTGGAGCAACCCCACCCCCCTCACCCGCAACCCCTTCGAGGTTTTCAGTGCCTGATGGGATAAAGCCCTAAACAACATGATCCAATTTCAGTGTCGATCTGGCAGAGCGGGAGGCTGGACTGGAGATGTCCCAAGGTCCCTTTGAAACCTGAGTGCTTCGGTGAGTCTGCGATGCTTGCAGTGAACTCAAATTCTGCCCCGAAACATGTGCCGTTTCCTGCTGCAGAAGTTGACGATTGTCCTTCCAACATGGCTGTAGGAAAATTTACCTTCCATTTTATAAAATAAAACAGAAATCCTTTCTCTTGTACCTTTAAGCATGACGTGACAGTTAAGTACAATATTTTTTTCAATTATTTGTAAGATGCGCTCTGCTGAGGCGTTGCCTGTGGTATAAGGTTCTTCATCATCACAGAACTCTGAGCACGAGCCTCAGCACTTGTATTAAAATTTTCCTGCTATCACTGGAAAACTTCATCTAGTTCACAGTGCCTTTGAGCCGTAAACAACTTAACTTTTTGCTTCTTTTGATCCTCTTTGAATTGGCTGGTAGGGGGAGCTATTGGTTGGAGTTCAGTCCATCTGCTTAATATCGTTTTCCTTTTTTATTATTATTCACTAGAGAAATGACTGTTTAAATGCTTGAGCAAAAGGACCTTTTTTTTTTTCCCAATTACTGTGTTTAGAAAATATTTATTTGGATACAGAAAAGGAGAAACCAGGAAGCACGAACAAGAATCTGCGCTGCTGAGCTTCAAACTGCAGCAACTTAATCCTTGGGAAGAAGTAATTAGTAGCATGTATTTACCTCATGTTGCCACGGATTTTTAAAGGCTTGAGCGCTGTATTTGTAAACGGGATGTAGCCTTGAAGTGATACTTTGATAAATTTCATAGCGCAGATCATAAAAGCAGCAGGGTTCATTTGTATTTAGGATTGTGCTCTGTTCCAGTACTTGCAAAGTGTTTGATTTGGCTGCAGTGTCCCTCCCAGCTCCCACCCTGTTTCAGATTGTGCTTTTTTTCTCTTTTCCTTTTCCACGCTGGATGGTGTGTGTGAAGCAGCCCTTCACTTTCCATGCTGGGATAAGAGCAGGATGACAGAGTTGGCTCTTCCCTGGGGGCCGGTGTGGGAAGGAGTCAGGAATGTCTTTCGAGGAGCCTTTCAAAGTTGGGAGTAATTGATGCTTTTTGAATTCTCCAGACTGTGGTCTGTTGCTTACCAGTAGACATGTCATGTGGTTTTGTTCCCATCTGCTTGTTCCTGGCAATTCCTACGAGTTCATAGGATCTTCACTGCCAAGAAGAGTCTGACGTCTTTTATGAAGACCTGGAAACCAGGAGAAGAGGGCCAAGTAATGTCAATATTCAGAACCTGTAATATAAAACTCGAATTCAGCTCCTGTTTTGATGCTGTTTGTAGTGAGTCTTGTAGCTCAAAGGCAGGTATGGAAGGAGCCCAGGAGCAGTACCTGAGGAAGGCACCTAAACCTGTGTGATACACCTCACCAGGCTCATGATGTGAAGTGTAAAGCAGGAACAACTGATTTTCAGGGGTGCTAGTGAAGGTTGCTTAGCTTATTCAGTTGCAAACTGCTCATAGTGAAACCTTCAACCTTTTTTTCAGAGTGCAGATACTTCTTAGTCACAGAATCATAGAATCACCAGGTTGGAAAAGACCCACTGGATCATCGAGTCCAACCATTCCTATCAAACACTAAACCATGTCCCTCACTGCCTCATCCAGTCATCCCTTAAACCCCTTCAGGGAAGGTGGCTCAACCACCTCCCTAGGCAGTCAAAGTATTGGCGCTGGAGTTCAGATAGTATATGTAGGTTAAAAGAAAAAAAAAAAGACAAAAAAGAAGACATTTCTCTTAGGTTTCTTTTCTATACATTGAGGTGATCTGCCCACTTGTGCGTTTCTTTCCTATCCAGACACAGAAGTTACATGCAATAAGATCCAAGGGTGAAATCTTCTCCCCAGGATTGCAGCCTGACCCCTGCAGAGGGAGCTGGGAGAGAGGAGTTCTCGCACTCTCTCCCTGGCCAACTTGCGCTACTGGGAAGTCTTGGTCTGCGTACAGATGAGCCTCTTCTGTTCCGATTTCCTCAGTTTGAAATGTTGACTCTTTGCTCGCAGGTAATCTTTTGATCCTTCTTTGTCTGGCCCACAAACTTGTAAATCATGTCATTCATGTCCTCATGGTTGCCAACTGTATTACTGTTTAAAAATAAGGCAAGCCAGGATATTTTCTTATAGCAGACATCCTGGAGCCGTCTGTTTGGGATGTTATAGGCATCATGCTATACAAGAGCCAACAGAAAATTCCTGAGCATAAAGTGATGGAAACATATTTATATATAAAAAATACAGTTTAAAAAAAAAAAGAAAAAAAAAAAGAAAAAAAAAAAAAGAAGGGTTTTGCAAATCAGGAAACATTTTTGGGGCAGCAGATTGTCAAATAGATGGCCCTGATTCAACAAAAACTGCAGTGACTCATAATCGTATCAGTATAACATTTCTCCCTCCCACTGGGCTGTTTTGGCTTTTCCAACTGACTAATAAGAGTAGCTGACAGTCGTCTTTATTTCTGATCTACTGGAAATGTACTCGCGGATTTCCAAAAACATTTTTTAATACAGGCATAGTATTATTGAAGAGCTCATGGGATCCAGGTGCTGTTTGCTAAATGATTTCTTTTCCTGCACTGTTTAAAGAAGCCCAGCTAACAATCTGAAATTAATTTCAGTCGCTTAAAAGGATTTGACAGGCACTTTGCTGGTAAGACTCAGCTAATTAGTGATGGTTTGTTTTCCAGGGACTCTTTATTTTCAATTCAATAACAGATAGAGATAGAGATATATATATATATAAAATCTAACCTTGATAACACATTTCTCTGTGCATAACTGAATAGACACACATGGTTTTAGATGTGCAGTTCTTGAGTGAACAGGCCACAACTTCTGTTATTGTGCTGATGCACCCTTCCCGTTGTTTACAATTCCATAATTACATTTTGCTTTCAGAAGCTCATATACTTCCCTTGCTTGTAACATGCTTTAAACTGCGTCAGGGACAAAGATTCTTGTTTTGTCTTCAGCATTATTGAAACTATAAAGCATGAAAAATTATCAGTTGCTTTATTCCAGCTGTAACGCCGGGGAAACCTGTAGGTGCTTCATTAAGTGATAATTACACGTGAGCATTCCAAAAGCTGAAGCCCAAACTCAAGCAACAGCAGAAAGAGCAATAGGAAGGCGACACTGGAAACTCTGGGAGCTTAAAACAGCAGAAATGCTCGAGGAAGGGGAAAGAGAGCTGGAGAGCCCCCATCTCTGACTAAGCTCAATAGCTCAATATATCAGGGGTCTGCCTCTTCTCAGAGAGGAGCACTTGAAATCCTCTCATTTCTAGGATGGGAACAGAGAGCCATGATAGGCTTTCTGATGAGCATCCCTTCTAATTCAGCAGTTCGCAGCTGTGGTGCATCCCCTCAGCCCTGCCAAGGGAGCAGATTTTGGTTGCGGGCCAGTTTTCTATTCACCAGCAGCCCTCCTCCTTGGGAGTGCAGTGAGTGGCTGAGTTCACCTGTGGTGATATTTGATTGATTAATAAACAGGATTTTTTTTTCGTTTTCTTTCTTTAAACATATTCTTACACACTTTCCTTTTGCTGCTTTAAAATTTTGTTGCTTGCATTGTGAACTCATGGTTGTCCTCAATCCGGTGGGTCTCTTCCAACCTGGTTATTCTATGATTCTACGCAAATTCAGGATATGTATGTTTTTAGAATGTTGCAGAACCTTATAGAATCATAGAATCACCAGGTTGGAAGAGACCCATCGGATCATCGAGTCCAACTGTTCCTATCAAACACTAACCCATGTCCCTCAGGACCTCGTCCACCCGTCCCTTAAACCCCTCCAGGGAAGGCGAATCAACCACCTCCCTGGGCAACCTATTCCAATGCCTAATGACCCTTTGTGTGAAAAACTTCCTCCTAATCTCTAGCCTAAATCTCCCCTGGTGGAGCTTGAGGCCATTCCCCCTAGTCCTGTCCCCTGTCACTTGGGAGAAGAGCCCAGCTCCCTCCTCTCAGGTAGTTGTAGAGAGCAATGAGGTCTCCCCTCAGCCTCCTCTTCTCCAGGTTAAACACCCCCAGCTCTCTCAGCCACTCCTTATAAGGCCTGTATATATGTTTATCTATTAGACTGGTCTCTAAATGTGTAAATACACACTTAGCTTGCCAGAAGAATTTGCTCTGTTCAGAGCAAAGACGTATGCAAGTAGCTGTTATGGTAATTTCACTTGCATAAATATCTATCAGTAGACTCCTAATTAACAAGCTAAACTATTCAGGGTGTGCCAGCAGGTCCTGTACAAGTCAGTAACTGCAGAGCAAACTTACTAAATGTGCGTTTAACCAGTATGTCATGTGTGTGCAATTGAGAATTACGGGAGAGAGGAATATCCCTGTGAAAATTTGTTTCAGCCAACTGGGGTTCGAAGGACAGCTAGTTAGTAGAATCAGTCATGAGTTCATCAGATCAAACCCGTGCTTGGAGGATGTTTTGATTTGAAGAGCACATAGTCACGTGTAACAGAGGCTGGGGGGGGGAAAGAAAAAAAAGACAATTACATTTACTGAAAACTTTACACCTAGTTAAGAGGAGCTTTTTCTGAAGTGGCATCTTCCTGTCTGGGAGACTGTGATGTGATGTTTGGTTGGAGAGAGTTGTAAAGGGAAGTTTTCTGAATGTGATATTCTAATTAAAACAGCAGCAGAGTCTAGTCCGCTTCTGTTTCCAGCTTCTTCCCTTGGTATCAGCTGAAAACTTGGTCTGGCCCTTGGTATAAATATCCCTGTGCTCACTGTAGATTCTTTAGATACTTACCACCATGTTAGACCAGTCTTCTCATCTCAGTGTTTCAGTTCTTTATTTATGTTACAGAGCTGATATGATGCTTCTCCACTTCATTGACTTTCACATCTGCTTTATCTCCACCCAGCAGAGCCCTGAGTTGGTCTTTTTTTCCCCCCTACTCTGTTTTATAAAGAGCCTCGCTTGGTGTTAGTCCTATCTCAGGTGGTGCCATTGCTGAAATAAGTCAACAACAAATACTCATATTTTAAACCCACAATCCCTTTATTTCTAAAGAGTTTTACACTGTAACTGTGCGCCGTGTAGTGAAAAAAAGATCCTGTCTGCAATATTTCAAGCGACTCATATATTTCTCATCAAAATTTATGTTGATAACAAAAACGCTGATGTAGTCTGAGACCCTTCTGCTGTGAATTCATTCAGCTCAGTAGTATTTCAATGTACGTTTTGCAGAAGTTTTATATCCTTTTAAAATGGAGGTTGTAAATTAAATGTGAAATTACGATAAGTTGAACATAGTATATTCAGGTGTTTTGTTTGGGGGGTTTTTGTGGTTTGCTTGTTTTTTTTNTGTTTTGATTGTTTTTTTTTTTTTTTGCTGCCTGTGTAGTTTCTCCTTCCAGTGTGTCAGTCTTTTCTGTGACTGTGCTAAGTACTTTATACGCATTATTGGGAGGCTGGATGCTTTGATGCTGTTGACAAAGCCTTGAGCGGTGGAGCAGCATCTCATCTGGTTCAGTTGCTGAGACCTGAGCATGATAACGTGGCAGAGAGGGTAGATTCATCGATGCTGGTACCTTGTGGAGCAGCGAACTGTGTCTGCCCGAGTGGATCCTGAAGGTTCACACTGGCAGGATTGGAATGACAGCAGCTGCCTGGGGCAGCTCACATGCTCGTGATCATGCTGGGGAATTTCCAGCGAGCTTAGAATAGGTAGGGCAAGTCCACACATTTTTCACTGAGCTCTGTATGGACTGATGTGTCAGATAAAGAATCCTGCCCACCAGCAGGACTTTCCCCAGAGGAGGCTAACAAAGTGTGTAAACAAAGGCACGATCTCAAACGCAGCAGATAGATTAGCTTTGTCCTCCAATGGAGAAGGAGGACGTGCTTCCCTTGAGCTGTTTGTCATCCAGGTGACTCCTGTTCAATCCCAGGAATCCAAGCTGGAGACCTTGTGTAGATTCAGGATTCTTTGCCGGTCCAGAAGAGCCAAGTTATCAGGAATTGGAAGGTGTCCTAAAGACTCCTTTCCTTCTGCCATCAAGGGCAATTTGGGTCTTCCTGAGGTTGAAACAGAGAGGGAATGGCCTCAAGCTCTGCCAGGGGAGATCTAGGCTAGAGATTAGGAGGAAGTTTTTCCCAGAAAGGTTCGTTGGGCATTGGAACAGGCTGCCCAGGGAGGTGGTTGATTCACCTTCCCTGGAGGGGTTTAAGGCACAGGTGGACGAGGTGCTGAGGGACATGGTTTAGTGTTTGATAGGAACAGTTGGACTCGATGATCCGGTGGGTCTCTTCCAACCTGGTGATTCTATGATTCTATGATTCTAGTGTTCCACCTGCTCCCTGCTTTGGTACTTGTGGCATGGTGGGGGGAACAGTTCTACTGAAACAATTCTATGTGCTTTGTTTTAAAAATTCTCTTCCTTGGTATTACTTGCTGTGAACTTACTCATTCGATAGCGCCCTAGTGATAGCAGGTTGCATTTTTACCAGTGCAAACCTTAGAATCATAGAATTATATTTAACGGTGCAGACTTCTGGAAGGTGTGTGATGAAAATTAGTATGAAGGCATCATCAAAACTTGTTTGTTACTATCATTGACAAATGAGAGAACAACCAAAGTTGGTTTTTTTTCAATTAATGATCTCTTTTTCCCCCCTTTAGGCTTAACTAACTGATCAAACCTAACTACCTTTTCATTTATCGTTTAACCCCAAAGTTGTGCAGATGCAGTGTGTAGGGTTGATGAATTTTGGTTTCCCCTGGTACCAGTGAAACTTCTAGTAATTTAGTGAAGACCCCTTATGGTCCATAAATCTTTGCTTTCCTTCTTAGCTAGAATAATTCTGTTTCGCAAGAACGATGGGGGTTTCGAATGGATGGAAACCAGCTTCTTCCTGTAGTACTGAGTGAAGCGTTCCTGATTGCTCACAGGATTGAGAATCTGTATTTTAAAAGCTAAAAAAGCTACTGTGAAAAGTCATATGTGTGAAGAAATTACTAATTCTATCAATTTGTCTGGAAGAGAGTCACCCTGCCCTCTGTTGACTCTGAAGTCCACTGCAAACTCAGAAATTCATACCACTTAACCACCTGAATTCATCTTGCTCGCCAATATTAAGTTCCCTCCTGCAACTTTCTGCTGCTGAGAGCATTGTGCAGATGTTCTTAAATGCTAATAATAAAAGAGAAAAAAAAAAAAAGCTTCATTTCTTCTCACCTAGGTGGTGATCAATTTGAATAGCAAATCGCTATTGTGTTAGTTCCTAACTAAATTTTAAGTGCTTCTCATTCTCGTCCGTAATACAAGCTTGTTTCTTGAAGAGCATCTTTTTTTTTTTTAAATTTCTCATGTAGTGCAGTACCTCAGTCAGCAGGGAGTTAATTTTAATGTTATTAGGAATTAATACTTTGAAACAAACGGTTTGAAGTCTTCTCGAATTTTAAGAATTTGCACTTTTTTTTATAAAAAAATTTTTTTTGCGCAATGGGCATTCCACACAAGATTTCTGTCACACACGTATATCCAGTACATCTAAACAGTCCCCATCACTGACAGGCACAGTCACAGCCAAAACGTTTCTAAATCTGATACTGATATTACTGAGCAGTATCACTCTTGCTTATAAAAATATTTTGTTGCTACCAACCGACATCCTCTTTATGCTCCACAGTTCCCTCGCCGCCTTCTAGGCTGTTGCTGATAAACTGGGCAGTATCGAAAGATTTAATGACACGTATATAAAGTCACAATAGTACTTTATGTTAATATACTTGAAACTTTGAACATATCGATGTAAATTTTTTATACGAATGACAAACCACAGGATGAGTGAGCTGATGCAAACCGAGATACGGTATGAGGAAGTGCTTTACGCTTTATTTTTACTTCTTACACGTGTTTCTCTAAAGCTCAGGTTATCCCTTGACTATTGGAAGACAATCTGTTAATTGAAACCTAGGCTCATTTTTCTCTTTCTCACGATGAGATTTAGACTAGATTTCAAAAACTAAACAAACAACAGGCTGCTTGCCCATTAAAAAGGAGTGTGTCAGGTTTCTCTGTATTTAAGTCTTCTAAATATTCACCACTTAACTGTTCACCAGGGGCCGTGTAAACTTTAAGGACTTAGATCGTGTTGCCTTTTGGCTGAGAGCGATGGGAATGTGCTTTGGGGTTGCCAAGTGGGAAGTATTCACTCCCTAAAATACAGCTGCAGGTAAATCATCATCGTATGCTATACGGCACCAGCACTGTGTGCGATACCTACAATTAAAAATGCGAAGGGAAATCTTTTTTCCCTGCACTGACACCTCAGATAATATAAAACCCATGACAGATGTGCTGAGCGGTAAAATGCAGGTTTTTAGTGGAATATGCTCTCCGAGCACAATTTGTCTGTATTACAAAGTTTCCTTTAGTAAAGGCGTTGCAAAAA
>WAAB01018541.1:0-74465 GCA_013389865.1 Piaya cayana | reverse complement strand
TCTCCCAGTCTGTAGCTCTGCATAGGGTTGTTGTGCCTCAAGTGCAGGACCCGGCATTTGGCCGTGTTAAACCTCATGCCGTTAGACTCAGCCCAGTGGTCCAGCCTGTTCAGATCCCTTTGCAGAGCCTCCCTACCCTCCAGCAGATCGACACTTCCACCCAGCTTAGTGTCACCTGAAAACTTGCTAAGGGTACACTCAATGCCTTCATCCAGGTCATTGATGAAGACACTGAACTCCACCTAATAACAGCAAACGATGGATTCCTCAGAGGAAGGTGTTTCCCACCACAAACCTAGATGACCATGAGGTGTTGGATGAGAGGAAAGCTGGTTCTTTTGGCCTTTTCAGGTAGAAATCTTCTACTCTGAAGGGTAAAAATCAGTTTACCTGTGTGTGCATACATAAATATAACATTATTCATGCCAAAAGCATCCAACTCCCTCCTACGTTTCTTGCAAGGATACCAAACTTGGTAACTTCTTACTCAATGAATTATGCAATCCACAAAGTCATCTTCCCATCCGTATGTTCAGCCATTGATTTCATCTCCATATAATTCCCTTGAGGATGAGGATATTAAATCCATAATCCCACTCCCACTTGTGAAACATCTCAAAGTTCAACCTTCCCAAACATGGGTGTGATACCATAACATCACCTCCACAGTGTCACCTTCATGAAATGTTCCACTGAAAACAGGTCATATGAGGCACAAGTCTACACGTTTTCAGCAGCTCAGTGCAGGCCTGTTCTTTCCATTCTCTCAGGTCCCAGTGCTCCCTCTATAATAAAAAAATTTGTCACTATACTGACTCTATACTTTTACTCCTTAATTTGATCCCCACTATTCCCTCTCCCTTCATTTTTTAAATTAAAATATAAAAAAAAATAGTCAAGGCTGCCTCTTAAAGAAAGTTTTCTCTAATTACTGTTGACGTCTCACAATTATAAGTGTGAGTATACGACACAAGGCTGTTCCAAATTGTACGGGGGGGAAAGGAGATGGACAGCTGTGCTGATGAGGCAGAGCAAGCAATTTTCAGACACACAGATGTCTTACTTTCCACACAGAGAGGCAACTCACTGTTCTGCTATGTGGTTTTTACCAATTTACTTTTATAAACTTATTTCCAGTGAGTCAATCCCACAAACAGACATGCTGTTCAAGCAGCATGTTCAATGTTTGGAGAGGCTTATGATAAAAGATCATCAGAAGACAGTAAGAACTTCAGCTTACACAAACAAGAATTCAAAATGATGTTAATTCTGTTCAGAAGAGGAAAGATTTTAGACGTCATAGGTACCATGAATAAGACAGCAGGTATTTCTGACAATTTCTTTTTCCCCTGGAAGTGGATTTTTTTTTCTGGAGAGAAAAGCAAGGTAGAAGAGGCATAAATTTTTTTTATTCTTTTGATAATAATGACCTACTAGACATAAGTAAAAATTACTCGTTAATTTTGTCTCCATGATTCCTGAAATTATAAACACAGTGGGAAGAGAAACAAAATCAGAAAGAAACCAATTCAAAGAAAAATCACTGAAAACATATGTAGATCATCAAAGAGGCAACTGAAAAAAAAAATCTGGCATCTGTCAACACCATGAAAAAAAAAGTGCTTCAGTGTAGATGGTTTCTCTTAAGAGTTAGGAAACTATCAAACTGTAACAGTAATATTCATGACCTTGAAGGCTATATTCAATGATTTCTTTGTATATGGATTAGGTATTTGCAGACAAAGCTGTTACAAAGTTGGCAAAACAAGAGCAGCGGGTGGAAACATGACATTTCCAAGCACAGCCTCCACAGCCAACTGTGGGAAGTCAAAGTCACAGCCAGTTCACTTCTCTTTGCATATCTACTTAACATTCCTTCTTTCTACTTTTTAAACCTAAGTAATTTTATAAACATATTAGAAACTTCAACCTGAATTTCAAAGATAAAATTTAACTTAACAGTTCTCATCTGGCCTTGATCTTTAACGACTTCAGATGAAGTACACAACAACAGTCCTGCTGAGTCTGACAAAAGGTCTACTTAGCCCAGTGCCTGCAGTCTCCTGCAGTGGCCATAAACGGATACCAGGGCAAAAGGCTTTTAGACGTGAACTATGGTCTTGTTAAAATGCCTCCAGAAAATAACAGGAAGACTCCTCTCAACTTTTCTGGTACTGAAAAATGGATCAGGCCCACCACAGATGCTATTATTATTTTAGCTCACTTCTGTCAGTAAACCAGTTGTTCTTGATCCTGCTTTTACCAAAGAAAGCAGTACATTCTTAAATGCAAAACTAGGAGAAATGGAAGGACTGTCATTAGAAATTGTCACAAAAGGTATGAAAAGAGCCTTTATAAAGAAATAGAAGTGATATTCTGTGAAGTTATGAACTTCAGCTTCTGAGAGAATGAAGCTAACACTTAGCTGACTTAACTGATCAAGCCAGTCAGTGATTTTAAACATGACAGGCCACAAAAGCAGGTAGTTGACCTTAGTGTGTCAAACCATGCTTGGGAAATCTACTTTCCAGTTTCAAGCACAAAGATTACCACAATGAGTGCAATTTAAGACAGCAACATGAGTAATTTAAGCTATTTTTTTTAATGTGACTTCTAGTCTTTATGTTCTGAAAGACGCCACCAATTCAGTGTTTTTCATGCCTCTGCAGAGACAGTCAATGCTTCCACCTTGCCCCCAGTCAGGAAACTGGTACAGTTTTACCCACTGTATTAGCAGCATTTAGATACACACTGACCAGAAATGCTTCAGATTGGTATCGCTGTTGTAGGGAAAAAAAACCCACAAAACCAAAAAAACCCCGAACATAAAAAGAATAAAAGATAAAAGTAGTTCAGAAAGATAAAATCACTATTTAAAAAAAAAAATCAAAAAAACTCCCCAGGCAAAATGTGGCAAGACAGAAACAATGCAGTTTCCCAGACAAACACATGTTTTTCACTGGAGAAGAAGGGAGAAAGTTCATCCTTAAGGTGCTGGTCAAGACTTTGCTATTAAAGTTCTGGGGAAGGTACAAAGAAACAGTTATGGCTAGTGAACTTCAGAAAAGTTAATACAACTACAAGAAACTTCAACTTCCAGACAACTTCTTAATGCAAATCTAAAAACTGAATAAGCAGGAGCAGTGTTAAGTTTGCATGTCCAATATCATACCCATAAGTATTAAGACCACCAAGAAAGGTAACATGAAGGAGGTAATATCCTTAACCCCACAGGTGTTCCTGTCAGAACTCCATCCAGTCTCAGGAAAAGAAAAGAAAAATGAGACAGGTAAGCTTTTAAAGCAATTTTCAACACCGGTAATTTCCATTAATTGGAAATTCTTCCTCTTTAACCTCTACCTGTGCTCAGGGTAACAAAGACACTGTGTGTGAACACTACTAAGAGAGAGCTCTGCCAGGACTGTCTGCCCACTCCAGCCTCCCTTGGCTTACAGTTTAAGGTATTTATGGAAACTTAGTAACATCAGCCATACAGAGATAAACACACATATACACAAAAAAAATATATAGCCAAGTACACAGCATTTGCTCCTTCCCCATCAATTTTGGTTTTATTCAATTATCCAAGCAAAATTAGACCTTCAAATAAAAGAAGCTACTTTTTGATTGTTAGAACTTTGCTATATCATTGATGACAGTAATTGGAGATGGGGAAGGAGGGAAGATAGAAATCACCTCCTCATTTAAGGCCATAGAGCACTGCCCACCTGCCTAATCCTGGCTCTGCCTTACCTGTAACATTTGCACAGTCACATGTAGACTCTACTAAAGAACAGTCACATCTTAAATCACAGATTACAAAACGTCATTTTTTATAATCGTCAATGATCTACACAGGAAATTGCACCAAATTAACAGAAATACGGAATACCTTTATTAGACAAATAACTTAATAGGTCACTGGGCTTTTCCTCAAGCTTTCATGAAACCAATATAGAATTTGTCAAATAATAATTTACAAATCTTACCTGTATTTTTCTTGAAGTTGCCTTGGGCAACAGACTAGCTGACAAAACTGATGCAAATGGAGAGCAGCACAGCTCAGGAAAAGGATTTGGAATTGATGGAATCTCCAAAACATTGTCATCTTTCTTTTTAATCCTATTTCAACAAAATACATAATAGGAAGTGATAATTTTAACAAATGCCACTAAAAATTGCAATATCCAACCACAATGCATGAAATACTGAGGCACTAATACCATGACATCCTGGTTACATCAATCACCTTTTTTGTGCAGGTTTGGGGTTTTTTTTAACCAGCAGGCTGAATCTATTAACACACAGTGCTTAACAGTACTTGAAAGAAATCCAAGTAGTCAGTTAGGAATATAAAGTTGTTGGAATATGTGTAAGTCTTTGCAGAGTAAGAACACAGATATATTTATATTGGCTCCTGAGGACATCGGTAAATATTTTGTTGTCTCTGTGTTCATGCTGTTCTCTACATAGACAACATATTACAACAGTGGATGCATGGCACTTCTCGGTTACACTTCCCAAGTATATCAAAACTGCATTTTGAACATATGAAAACTTTTTTCAACAGAATAAAGAGTCAAAGTGACACACAGGACAAAATAGTGAAAAGCAATACACTCATTTCTGTCTTCAATTACTTTTGGCTTTGAATCTCCACAGCATCATCATAAAACAAATGTCTCGGTAGTTGCTGGTTACTTAAACCAGACTGTGTTGCAAATGTCAATAACCAGCACTTGCAGGAGGACTAAACATAATCACTACAGTGCTTGCTGAAGCATTCAGTTATGCTCTGGTGCAACGTATCACATTAATAGTGCAGTTGTTTAGTCTGCTGTGTACATGACAGTGTGTGGTTTTCTCACCTAAAATATTGAACAGCAGTTTGTCTACTGGATTTCATTTGGAGAACAGCACCCAAAGCACCTCGAGTATTTGAGTCTGCCAACCTATCGTCAGATTTTTTTCTGCATCTGTGAGTCGATGGCTCCGAGATTAACATTTATGAACTTCATTATTATCATTCATATTATCGTCGTTCTGATATTATCAGATCAGATTTAACATAGAATCATAGAATCACTAGGTTGGAAAGGACCCAGCGATCATCGAGTCCAACCATTCCTATCAAACACTAAAACATGTCCCTCAGGACCTCGTCCACCTGTCCCTTAAACACCTCCAGGGAAGGTGAATCAACCCCCTCCCTGGGCAGCCTCTGCCAGTGCTCAATGACCCTTTCTGTGAAAATTTTTTTCCTAATGTTCAGCCTAAACACATCACAAAGCAGGGGAAAACCGTCAGAGTAAGGTAACGATGCAGAATGAAAACGCTTTACTTTCAGGAAACATTCATTTAAAGCGATATTTAGCATCGAGGAGGAGTACAAAATCCCATCCGCAGTATCTTCAGATTCCGTAAACTTCGGTCTATCCAAACTGAGCAGGGACTTCACGAAAAGCCCAGCTCACAGTTCTCTCTACTAAGAATAGAGACCAACGGCTTTAGGAACAGCTCCAGGGCGACAAACGCGGGGTGCGCGTCGCCGCCAGCAGCCCCGGGGCAGGGCGCCCCCCGAGCATCGCGAGCCGGCACCGCGGCTCCGTCCACCTCGACCCGGGGAGCCCGTCGCGCAGAGCCGGAGCCGGCGGGGAGCGGCGGCGGCGCGGCCGGCGAACAACTTCGGAGTTGCGGTGCGGGAGGGCCCCGCTCCGGCCTTACCTGTCGGGGGGCGAGGGCGGGGCGGCCATGGGCGAAGCGCGGCCGGGCGAGCGGCGCCGGNGCGGAGGCAGCGCGGGGGGCGGGGAGGGGGCGCGGGGCCCCCGCCGCCCCGGCCATGCGGGCTCGGGAGGGGCCGGGGTCCCGCCCCGCGGGGGAAGGTTCCCCGTGCGCCTCGAGCTCCTCGGCGGGACCCCGGGGGTTAGTCGGCGCTCTGCCTACCGCAAAATGAAAGGAAAAACCCCCGTTCCCTCGCTGCGCGAAGAGCGGTTTGACGGCACCGAGCGGAGCGGGGGAAATCGTGTCGGTCAGGCAGTTCGGTAGGGAGTCGAATCATTAGAGAGCGGCCCTGGTAGAAAGAACCGCGTGTGGAAACCGCCTGAGTGCACCTGGCGGAGTTTGGGGCGGTAGCTGAGGTGTCGGGCTGGTACAGAATGTTTTGGGACATGTGTTTCCCTGTTTTCCTGAACCCAACAGAAAAATTCTTCAGGCACAAGCCAAAATTTCAATTCTGCAGAAAGGCTTTCCTGACATACTACTCGCAGTTTTCATTTTGGCTGAGTCACGGATCATTTTGCAGGACGTCTATTTTCAATGAAATGAAGGATTCCTTGTCCTCTGAACAGCTCCCTCTCTGTTATGCTGACAGCAGAAGTGCGAGTCTGAGCTGATTAACAATTCTTATGCACAAAAACTGCAAACATATCTAGAATTTTATAGTCAAAAAGATGATTGGCTGGATTTCCTCATTGCTTGTGAACAGCTATCTCTTTACATAATCGCCTAGATCATACCACTGGTTTTTGCCTAATTGATTCGCTGACATAAATGTAGCGTGTGTTCTGCCTGCGCCCTTCTCTTCTCCAGGCTGGGCAACCCCAGCTCTCTCAGCCTGTCCTTGTAGGAGAGCTGCTCGAGCCCTCCAATCATTTTTGTAGCCTTCCTCCAGACCCACTCCGGCAGCTCCATGTCTTCGTGCTGAGGACTCCAGAACTGAACACAATACCCCAGGTGAGATCTCACCAGAGTTGAATGCCAGAATCACCTCCCTCAATCTGCTGGCCACGCTTCTTTTGATGCAGCCCAGGAGACAGGCAGCTTTCTGGGCTAGGAATACACTGTTGGTTCATGTCCAGCTTTTCATCCATCAGCACCCTCAGACTGAGGGCTGCTCTCAGTCACATCATCCCCCAGCCTGTATTGAAACCAACAAACTGTCACAACCCAGGTGCAGAAACGCGCACTTGGCCTTGTTGAACCTTAAGAGATAAAATCTTTCTAGTGGCAATTGTATGCCGAAACTAATCAGCATTCTAAAATTTCAGCCACAAAAACTGGTTTGACTTTTCACCCAGTCTGTGCAAATTATTACATAGTGAAACCTGACATATGTGGTACATGTTTGTGTCTTTGGTTTAGTCATGTAATTGTTTTCAAATGGCTGGCAAATAAAAAACACAAGGAATATTAGCAAGTAAATTAAATGCCTGTATTTTTCAAAATAACTTTGTTAGGACTGTAATGAGTCATGACAGCAAAAGTGCCACTTGTAGGAAAGATCAATAAAAAATGTAATGCTATTATAATTTCATTTGAATGTAGCAATTTAAGAAACAAATCGACTTAACATTTTTTTCAGCTTCTCATGGTCTGTTCTGATGCTTGCTGCTTTCAGAATAGCATTACATGTGAAAAATACAGTCATTAGAAAACTGAGGCACAGAAAGACCTACATGATGAAGCATTGGAAATATTGCTTAGGTGAGAATATGAAACTAAAGTTTCTCCTGACTTACTGTCACTCCTGGCAAACAACTGTAAGGATAAAAAAGATTGCCTGAGCTTGGCTAAAGGTACTGGAAGGGCATTTAATCTAGACTATGTTCAAGTGTAACCTTTGTTAACTCTTTCTTGGAACAAGTACAAACCTAGGAATCTCTGGACAATTAGCAACATTGTTATTTAAAGGCTAGCAGATTTCTGCTAAGTACTGACTCCAGCATATTTTTTGAGCTGTGTGACTTGGCCTCCTTTTTTATCATCTACATACATCAGCTACCTAGTCTGGTTTTTGATACTAGCTATGGTTCTGCAGCAGTGGTCCTTGCTCCTGTTGTCCCATGTTTCCCTAAAACTAAGTTACTGAGCATTCTTCAATCCTCAACTCAGTACTTTTATTTTCTCTTAATTTAATCCTTGTTAGATCTAATCAAGTCCCTGTGTTTATCATACAAAATTAAAAATATATATTAAGAAAAAACCCAATGTATTCAAGCTATTCAGCATGCACCCCACTTCCAGTAAATCAAGCTCTCCAGTTCTCAAAAGATTGTGTGCTATTTAGAACCACAGTACTTGATTAATGTGACAAAATTATGCCTTTAATTAGAGTGAACTTTCACAGTTATTACTGACAAAGTGAAGGTTTAGAAATCCAAACTATCTGTGATTATCACTGAAAAATATAGATGGTTTTCATTGGATTTTTTTATTTCACTCTTTCACACATCCCCTCTTGCATTTATCAAGGTATTTTCAATGTGGTTTTATATATATAATGGTTTCACCATTTAAAAAAGTGACTAATTTTTTCAAGATGATTACACCGTGAATACTAATATCACACTTTTACATGGTCTTCTGTAATAGCCACAATAGCAGAGAGAATAATTATCTCTACTGAAGTACTAGGTTGAAGCCCTAGCAGTAGCTAGTTTTTCAAGTGCAAGGTTATAAATAGGCATAGGACTTGTCTCCCAGTACAATATTTTCTCTATAATCACCCCAAAATAAATTTAATCAAATGTAATGATACAGAGGATCACGGTAAGGGAAAAAAAAAAAAGTGACTTGTCCAGTAAAAAGGCATGCCCTGAGATATAAGCCTGACTTTGTAATTTATGTGTATCTATTATATCACTGTGCTTAGAATATGTTGAATGTGTATTGTGGTCCTTATACAACAAGATATGCATCCCTGCTCCTTCTTGAGCATTTCAAAAGCCCGTGACTAACTTTGAAAACTGCCCATCTGGGACAGTACTTGAAGAAACTCAGATTTATCCAGTGAGCAAAAGTAGAGGTATCACTAACTAACTTCTTGGCAACAGCACATATTTCTTTGAAAATTATCTTTGGTTAAATGTTTTGTGAGGAGTCTTGTGTGTTATGGCTTGCATTGAATGTGAAGTTTAGAGTTACTTCTAAGGCAGATAGGGAAAAGGTTCCAAGGGGTCAAATTGGTACCACCATCTTATCACCAGAAGCTGCTTTTCAGCCTGATCTGAAACTCCCTCTCATGCACATAAACCACAGCATGGTAATACTCTGGTGTTTCCCTGACTTAATTTTACACTTCTGCACTTACTATCAAGATGCAGATTTGCTCTGTGTTTTTGGTTGTTGTTTGGTTTGGGCTTGAGATTTTTAGCTATTGAAAGTGTGGATGCTTTCATAAGACATTTGAGTAGAGGGAGGGATTTTATTGCTGGCTTTGAACAAACACATTTGCTAATTCAATAGGAAGTTCTGAGATTCTCTGTGACAGCTTTGTTCTCAGGCCAGAACACCCCCCTGGTGGAATATTCCCTTGAACTGTAACACAAGAACAGAATTAAATTCCATGCAGGGTGTTGGGAATGATACCCTTCAAATCAATCAAATCAAATCAACAGCTTATGATTTCTGAAAGGTCATTGTAGCTAAAAACAAATAATTAGGTTCAGCATAGGTTTGACTGGGTGGCATGTGGGGCTTGTGAGATGCAGGTCAGACAACATGACATACTGGCTTCTGCTCCCTTGCACTAAGGCTGTATGAAATCAATCATTCAGCAACCTCTATAATGAAATGTGTATTAGGTGATGCAAGCTGCACAGGCTAACCTTGAACTTCTAAAAGGCATAAAGTTCCTTCCTAGAGAGAACTGTAATAGTCCAGGATGAATATTACACATGTATGGACTACAGTGTCTACATCTTCATCTAATGGTTCTAAATCTACTGGACTAGATATATTCTTCTGGATAGTTATGTATAAATGAACTGCATAATATACTGCTGGGGCTATTTGTGGAAGTGAATTGCCGAGTTTCAGGGAACTGATTTAGCAAGGCCAAACATTTGTAATGATAGTATTTTAATGGAAGAAAAGCGCTTCTTTCAATACATATATCTGTTCTTAATTCCTTGTAGATATTTGTGATAATTAAGACTTCATTAGTTCCTCTAAAATAACTACTGGGAAGAGTGGAGAACTTTAAACATAACATGATGAAATACTTAGATAAATTAAGCAGGTGATGTTTCACAGCAGCAGAGTACTGCTGATACTTTTTACAACCCTTTTTCTATAACTCCACCTTAGACAAAGAACATAATTTCTCACCTTGCATACCTTCAGAATATCACATACAAATTTATAATTATTATGGAAGGAAGAGTGCAGGTGACTGTCCTGTCTGGTACTCCTTGTGGTTAGTTATCTAGTACAGAGAAGTTCAGCTTCCGTAATATGAGTTGTTGGAAAATCAGATTCTAGATCCTTTAGCAGTAGTCATGTTGTAGAGTGGGAAATAGAATACAAGCGATGTGGAGGGGGAAGAGGAAGGTGAGAAGAAACAAAACCACAAGAAATTCAGAGCCAAAATAACTTTCCACAAACAGCCACACCACTCATAAATCTAGACCATTTCTGAGCTGCTGCCAAGGACATTGAAGCAATAGTACCACACAGAGCACAATAAGAGCGGCTGGATATATGCAAAGAGAAAGGGAGATGTAGAGTTATATTGGGCAAAGAGAATTTACATACCTGTTCAGACTCCAGGCAGGCAGCATTCCATTTATTTTAACGGAATGCAAGGCTGATATCTGAAATTTAAAGATAAAATTAATTCTGTATTTTAAAAAAATTATGTATAGGGACTTGTCTGCCTAAATGCAGGCATATAATACAAATTTAGACACCTGTTCTACCGTGCTCTAAGAAGCCATGGGTTTCCTGTTCATCCTATACTATGTGTGAGAGCTCAGTGTGAATATTTCAGATATTGTTGGACATTAAATATGGCATCAGACACTTTCATTCAGGTGCCTGGATGTCACTGATACTGTTTTGGTTCTGTTTCTGTAACATGCAGTTCACAATCAACTATGCGTGACTTTAGGAAACAAAATAAAAGTCTCTTAACATGAGATATACTGCATTGTGAAACTGAGTTTTGGAAGCTTTCTAATGAGACATTTGTCTGATTCTGGGAACAGTAAGAAATGAAATTTGTGATTGTATGCATATCTGCATATATGTGAGGAGAGAAGGAATTTTTCTCTTCCAAAATCACTAGAATAACTTAGCCCAAATTTGCAATCCCAAATTTGCACCAGCCCTGATTAAGCAAAGCAATTTTCAAATCAATCTATGTGGGCATATGCAATTTAGAATGCCTTGAAAACAGGCTCTGAAATGGAAAGCTCTGCTGAACCTTAATGATGGGGTCATTATGTTCCTCCCAAACGACAGAAATTAAAACAAACAAATGCTTATCTGGCCAGCTGGAATTCCTAGGGTAGTGCCACTGAATGAGAACACATATGACACTATTTAAATACATCACCTAGGACTCTTTGGAATGAATTAATCCCACAGGTTTCACACAGAAAAGGGCCATTTGCCCTCAAAAAAAAAAAACTCTCAAGAGTTTTTCCAAGGAATCTACATTCAGGAATTAGGTATTCAATAAACCTTTGAAAAAATAACCGATTGTTCATGTTTTAAAAGCAATAGGCTGGGTACTTGGAAGATGTTATATTAAAAGGTTATTAATGCAAATGTTTGTAATTCAAGCACCCTATCTAACAATGACAATCTCAGCATTTATTATGAACCTAATTATCATAACATCAGTGCACCTAACATTTTAATGTATTTATTCCTTTAATACAGATGAGTAAATGTTTGCACGTTTATGTGCCTGAATATGCTTAAAAATTAACCCTAAGTTAACCCTAGGTATAGAGTACCTGACTTTAGCCACTGTACCAAGTCAGGTTGGCTGTTTTACCTGGAGGTATAGAAGTTCCATGGGAAGAAACAGAAGAGTCACTAGGTCAGCTGAAAAACACACAGGAGTTTTTAGTGCTGACAGCCATCCCAGAATAACTTTTTGATTCTTCTGACTACATGGGAAACCTGGGGAGAACTGCTTTCTGACTTCAGCATCTCAGCTGCTGAAAATTAGACAATGCAATTAATTTGCTCAGTGATTTTCTCAAGATAAGAGAATTTGTGGCTGAGTAAGGAATAAAACTCCAAGTCCAAAGTGAGTTCGCTAACAATCAGGCTGTCCTTTGTAACTAAAATGGAGGTTTCTTGTTTCTAAAAATAAAACAGTAAAGTGTGTTAATACTTCATTACTCCTGACAGTAAGTCAGCTTTAAATCTGGTCCAAAAGGTGATTTTTCTTTGAGCTAGAGGAAAAAAGTACCTTTTCCTTTTGTTTCATGTTTATTGAAGCTGTGCTCTGGAGTAATTTAGTTAACTGTTCTACTTCATTTTAAAAGTGATGTTTTTTCTAATAGTCCTAATTTTACTATTACAAATAGAACAATTTCATCACACTGAACATAAGCAACCTTTGGTTCACTTCTGTGTGTTTAGGAAGGAAACATTACACAATCCATCAATAATAACATACAAGATAATTCGAGACTGTTGTATCACACACAGTGGCCCTTTAAACTCTACTTAAAAGTCAAAAAGTCTTCCAAAATTTTCCCTTGAGGTGGGAGAGGAAATGAGAAAAATGTGAGCTAGTCAACAAGTTCATGAATAATTTGCACCTGATTTCAAAGAAATGTAACAACTGATGTATGTGAAACATTGGGGAGGCAGGAGTACAAACTGAGATCACATCCAAAATGAAGAAAATTGTTATAGCTACTCAGCCCTTTTAAATTCAACCTTCAGTGTTCTCCATCAGTTCCATAGATTTAGCTCAATCCATTGCACTTGTCTGAGAACTCAAATATGGGAAAGAAATACACAGGGATTTTTTTAGATTCTTTGAACTTATTTTCTAAAACAATACCAATGCAGTTTTCAGACTTCTGATCTACTTGAATTTTTGATCCTATCATCCAAGAACTACTACTGAATTAATATGTTCCCTTTTCATAAAGTCCAGGTTTTCATAAATCCACACTTGTCACAGAAGTTGGTGTTCTTTCTCGTGACTGGATTTCTGTGCCACTGAAGATGGTATGTCCATTCCACAGAAGGAATAAGCATGCAGTCACCTTTCTGTCAAATCAGCCACAGCACATGATAAAGAATGTGTAGCAGCTTTATGTTTCTGTGTTGACTTTATGCAGGCTGTAGGAGGACAGACAGTATCTGATCTGGCAAAAATCCTACCGGTAAAAATTCAGCCCACTGAAAAATCTCTTAACAAATTTGAACTAACAAAGTCAGTTTGAGACTTCTGCTTCCTATGGCACTCTTCAGGGCCTCAAGCCCATTTTAGGATTTTGTCAAGCCGTGTCTCAAAGCCAATACCAGGCCTCTGACCAAAAAAATCATATTAAAGCCAGAATGTTTCACTGAAGGTAATATATGAAACTTTCTTACTGATAAGTTGTAGTTTGTGCAAGTGTTAGATGGTGCCTTAATTAAATTTCTATCTGCATCCCACCAGCCTATGTGGTTTCAGTTGCACAGTAGCTAGAGGAAGCCCGCTGAACCTTGCATGCAGTCAGAAACTATATGCAGTACAACGATGGGTGAAGGGAGTTAATTGTTGCATGGGTTAAATTTTGTTTCAGTGCAACTTGGATTCAGGTGAAAATAGGTGTACACTTTTAACAATGTTTTGAGTTTCCGTGTGTAGTAAGAGCGTAAATACAAGGCTTCCACATTCTACTTTCAAAATGGTTTTAAAAGTTATATATAGTCTTTCATTAGCATGGTACCTTCAGTACATTTCTTCTTTTGGTTATTTGAAGGGAAAATCTACCACTAAATTATTAGTTAAGACGTTAAAAACCCATTCCATTTGCTACAGATAATTTGGCTGGCTCTAAAGCAAGAACGTAGGCTTCTAGTATAACATATTGGGAGCTTTTAGAACCAAAGCAATTAATAGTAAATTTATTCAAATTGACACATTTCTGGTTGCAATGTCTTCATTATTTCTTCAGAGTTATGAAACATGAATTATATCACTGTAACCACAACACTAGTCAAGGAAATCTAATTTTCTGTGAAGTCTGTTTATACAGTCATTGTGTAGCTTAAGGCTTATTTTCTCATACTTTTTCTTACACTGGTGTTATTCCAAAGGCTACAGTGGTATTATAACGTCATTACATCTAATTTTTTTAAAAAAATTCTTTCACAGCAGGCTCTAAAAAACACAGCTACACAATAAATTAGAAATAATTACATCAATAAAATTATTAGATGTACATTGAAGAGAAATGTATTTCAGATTATTTGATATATTTCAAACGTTTTCTTTATAAGCAGTACGTGTATTTTATCATCATAGCCAGCAACTTAGCTATTATTTTATTTTATTCAAGTTAAAGCTGAATTAAAATAACACAGCATAGAATTCCTGAATAAGAACAACAAAATCATTAAAATGATCAACATAAACCAAAAAAAGGACTTTTAAAAGCACAACAAAATGGTTCTCCATAAGTATCTTTTCTCTCTTATACTTAGTTTCTTATGTTCTAATAAGAATGAAGTGAATTTAAAAAAAGAAGTTGATAGCCTCTTTTACACCATCTTAAGATGTAAAGATTTTTTCTCTCTTACTTTACTGTCAGAAATGAAAGCTTGAGCTGCAATTATTAAAGGTCTAAATTTGCATTTTTCAGCAATCCAGAGCAATGAGAGCAGCTATTACGATCATTATCATTAACAAGATCTTTGTCTGTAAATCTTCTAACAAAGTTGTTGATCGGCTGTTTGTTAGATGCCTTGCCAGTTATCAGATAATCTCACAGTAGATCAAAAAGAACAAATTAAAACGATAGCTTTGTATGCTCACAGACAGTAAATCACCTATAAACTAAAGTAACGGGATGCAGTGCCTAACGCTAGAACCTAAAGCAGAAAATTTGCAGAAGCTAAAAATCTATTGATGGATTTGTTTGTAAATACCTGATAGGAATTTGTCTCCAAACCTGATTCTCTTTCCTCATAGTCCTTCTTGTAGAGGCAGCTGGAGTAGACAACCCCTCAGAATTAAAAACTCATTTAAGCTTGCTGTATTTTGAACAGCTATTTGAGGAAGAATGTTAAAGACAGAAGACTCATTAAGACATTACAAGCCTGAATTACCTGGGGAAAGGACCAGCTTGAGAGAACAGTGCAAAATCCCTTCTGGAGTAGTGGAAGAGGGTATCTTCTCTTCCAAAAGTCAGACAAGCTGAGATGGTTCTTTTTAAATAACTGAGCTGATTGAATAAAGTAGGCAACTGTAGTCTCAGTCTATGAATGAACCTTTACAGACCTGCCTTGGAACATCACCAAAGCCAGCTCAAAGTGGACACCCACATAAACAGTGTGTCAGGAGCTTATCTGCTAGAAGTAGCTGGCAGGAAAATGTGAAAGCCAAGTTTACTGTTGCTAGGGATGTTTGAGGTATGAGTATTTTATTTCCAGTTTTCCTTAACGAAGTGTGCTTACTTGTATTATTTTTCACTGTGATCACACATGTGCATATTCATAGTCTGCATGTGGAACCAGTCTGGAAAGATGGAGTCTCTCATATCTCTCAGATAAATCTCTGTCCTCCTTCACTCTATAATCTGTTGTTGCAGCAGATACTGTGGAGGACTTCAGTGGAGGGCTACAGCTACATACAGTTCTCTTGCTACTGGCAACCTTTTACAGAGCCTTCACCCCATGACCTGTGCAACCAACTGCCCACGTTCAATGTGCTACAAGGTAGAACAGAAGAGATTAAGTGGGTCCTCTCACTCTTCCTTTAGAAGTGAGGCATTGTTATACTCCTCTGCACAGGCTGCTAGGCAATCAACACCATAGGAGTAAGTGTTTGTTTCCTTGTTCTGCACGGGATGGGAGAACAGCTGAAAGACAGTGTCTGTATGTGATGTAGGTTCCCTCACCAGCTCTTTGGCCAGCTCCAGCAGACCAGGGTAATGGTCACTCTTCAAAAGCTCTTGGTCAAAGTTGCTGTGCTATATGTGCACTGCAGTTGAGTTACAGATGTGCTAGAAGAGCCTCACAAATACCTAAGAAGTGGTGTGACAATACAGTGAGGCAGGCATTGCAGAGGACCCTGCGCATAGATGTGGACAAGGTACTCTGACCTGAAAAGGTCTTCTGAACTGCTTGGCAGAAGCCCTGTAGAGCAGGTGAGATATTGCCATTGTTTCTAGAGTTCAGGGAATTAATACATTTTGAGCACCCAGCCACTGCATAGCTAAGGGAAAAGAAATAATTTAACAGGTACCACAATTTATTTTTACACTAGGATTCCATTTCTCAGGGAGCAATATAGAGAAGATATCAAGTTGTTGACCCTTTGCAAGCAGGCTTCAACATAAATTAATTGTTGTGTAAAAAACTGAATTTAATGTTTACAGTGCAGTTTTGTCACTGAAATGAAGGCTCAATTAGAGCCTTAGTGATTTACTAAAGACATTTTAAACATAAAGTCCAAACAATGCTACATAAATTGAACATGATGTAATTGAGTGTAACACTAAGTGGCTCATCACTGTTGATTCAAGTGGAAATCACAAAAATTTTACCGATCATTATGCATTCATTCAGTATTAATGTAGATACCATATGTGTACCCATAGGGATTCTACTGTTACTCAGCATTCATTAAGTTTTAATGTACCATTAAAAAGGCATCAAAAGACTCATCTAAAAACACTGCCACAAAGGTAGATCATATAAAGAGAGTTAAAGAAGCGTGTTTCAATTTAACATCGCAATACAGTAATGAATCAGCAGAAATAGTTCAGGAGAAAACACTCTTTGATTGCAAGCCAGACTAGAAAGAATATTTGAACTAAAGGTAATACGTAGAATCGTTTGGTTGGAAAAGACCTTTGAGATCATCGAGTCCAACCATACCTGTCCATTACTAAACCACGTCCCTCAGCACTTTGTCCACCCGTCTTTTAAACACCCCCAGGGATGGTGACTCAACCACCTCCCAGTGCCCAATGAGCCTTTCTGTGAAAATTTTTTTTCTGATGTCCAGCCTGAACCTCCCCTGGTGAAGCTTGAGGCCATTCCCTCTTGTCCTGTCCCCTGTCACTTGGGAGAAGAGGCCAGCTCCCTCCTCTCTACAATCTCCTTTCAGGTAGTTGTAGAGACCAATTACGTCTCCCCTCAGCCTCCTCTTCTCCAGGCTAAACAACCCCAGCTCTCTCGGCAGCTCCTCATAAGGCTTGTTCTCCAGCCTCTTCACCAGCTTTGTTGCTCTTCTCTGGGCTCGTTCCAGAGCCTCAACATCCTTCTTGTGGTGAGGGGCCCAGAACTGAACACAGGATTCAAGGTGCGGTCTCACCTCCCTGGACCTGTTGGTCACATAATGGAGTGCTCTCTTCTGTCCAACACTTGTAACGACACTTGTTTAAAGTCTCTAAGTACAAAGCAGGACTGACCTCACTTAGTCTATGATATTTAATATTATCAAAGCCACAGCTACAGGAACACACTGAAGTACAGAACACATGAGGAGATTTTCACAAGTGACAGAATTGTTAAAAGAATGCAGATGTTCAAGAATGGGTTTGTATACGTGACAGTGAACACCCAGAGGAGAAAAGAAGTTGAAGCATACAATCAGCTCAGGGCAGGGGGAGAATTAAGTCCACAGAACCTGGAGTTTCAACAGCTGTTAAAGAATATATCTGGCCAACAATGGCTATTTACAAGTGCTAGTGTACTGAGTGTACTAGTGCTGGTGTACATTAACCACTAGTGTACTAATGGTTAATGAATTTCTAGTTGAAAAAATAATTAATGAACTATTGTTGGACTCAGAAGTTCGTAATTTCCCCACAACTACATGTGTCTTCCTGGGTTTTAACTTTTTTTTTCCCCTCCCTATGCGATCCTGAACAAGAAGTAAGACGTGATCACTACAGTGACACTTCATTGAAGTAGTAAAGCAAGGACAAATCAATTTATTTTACAGTTGCTTAAGGCTTTCTATAGCTCTGATTTATGAAAAACACAGTGGAAATAATCTTGAAAATAGTTACACTGATTGCAATTTTCTAAATGAAACACTCCAACTAAACAGGGAGAAGGGAAAGGAAGGAATGTGCAGAGAGCTGCATACGATGGCTCCTGTTGTTCTCAGCTCCCTGGGAGAGAGACCCTGTTCTCAGACCCCTGCCTGCTCACCCTGCCTGCACAATCTGATGTGCCATGCCCTGCTTGCCCACTCAGTTTCCAGCGCTCTCTAAGGGCTGTTTAAATATCCTATGGTTCTTTCTGGCAATGCCCTGGCCAACTGAGTAATATGATTTCACTGTGCTTAAATTTCACTGTGTTTAAGCTTAAATGCTTAAACATTCTTTCCAGGAATGTGCCTGGTGCATCAGCCAGATTCATGGGAACTGCTGGCTCCCAGCTGGTCCATCACCCCATCCATGGGTTTCTCTGACTCTAGGAACCCTCAATTTCCTCCTAGACACATGCTCAGCTGCAGAATTTACTGGTACTGCTGCTTGCTTCTGTGCTTCTCACCAACTGAATAATGTTTACAAGCAAACGTCACTGTCATTTGTGGACAATCACGTTAGCTGTAGTACATTTATTGGTACAAGACCATTCTCAAAGTATGAGAAGTTCAGAGGAATTAGCAACCTACTTCCAAATCCAACTCTTTGGGATTCTTTTTAGCACTACAGTTGCACCTGTTTCTGTTGGAGATAACACAGCCCTTGTTATTTCCAGGTCTTAAGTTATACATGCACCGTCACTCTGAAATAGCGATCACCGATAGATGCAGTTAAAATCTGCTAATAGTTTTAGTGACCTTTTCAGATACAGTTGTTTCTCCCTTTCCCAAAGCGAAGACATTTTCTTTTATTGCCGTATTAGCAAATGCAGAACAATGCCTGTGCTGCACTAGATTGCATTTTCATCATTACATGACTGAGGATCACAAGTTATCAGCTTTCAGAGTGATGCTTTTAGTTTCTGGCTTGTACTCACATGTCCTGAAATGATACAATATTTGTAGAACCCTGAAGCCAAAACAAAACAAAAAATGAAAGGCGAGGGGAGAAGCAGATATTTTCATATTGTGAGATTCTGATAAGAATACCAAATTCATTCAACCTTTCACTGAAAGGGGGTGAAGTCATTCCCCACTGATAATTTGCCCATAAAAGATTACTCCTTTGGGCATTAAATAGGGAGGATAAGAAACATCCTTCTGCCTGTCCTCGCAGAAGTGGTGATTCTCCAGATACAGAAAAGCAGAACTCCTGTTCTTCTCTGCCTTGTCCCCTCTCCACAGGCACCCTAATTTTATTCTTTTAAGTATCTTGCATAATTTAAGAATAACTAAGTCCATTAACAGTTTTAGAGTTCTTTCCAGTGTGACGGAAGGAGGGGGGGGAAGAAGTGTTCATCTGCTCCTCTTTCACTTAAATATCACCCATTAATACTGTTATGTGAACACAAGGTTTAATACAGCTAAAAAGAAAAAAACTATATGCCTCTTCTAAATATGCTCCTTGAAGACAGATACACACAAAAAATGTTAAGTGCTTGTGTTAACAACCAGGAACAGCTGACAAAAAAATAATGCAACTTTATGTACAATACCTTGCAACACATTCTTGGCACAGAGTTTCTGTGTTAGTTACCATGTCAAGGTAAGGAAGGAAAGATAAAAGAAAGTATCTTTTCGAAGAGGTCTAGTATTCCATTACTTGCAAATTTCATGTCATTTTAACAAGGACATCTTCCCTCTCAAAGCTACCTAATTTTAAAAGGGAAAAAAAAATCCACCTTACCTGTGATTTTCAGTTGGATTGTATAAAATAACCCACATGGAAAGTATCCTTTTCAAGTAAAAGCTGTGAAGCATTTCTATTGCTATTGGTACTGCTTTGCATAACCATCAAAAAAGACTTAATAAAAAAATGTATCTGTAATAGTGATGTTTCAGATTCAGCTATCCAGTCAGACACCAATTTAAATAGGACATTCCAGCCTCAAAACCTCAGACCATTCACAGCACCCGTAATCGGTTGTCTTGCATCTCAAGAGGGCAACTGCAGTCCAAACACACTGTTCTGACTTTAGCCTCACCTTCTGCTAACATGGACATAGACAATTAAATTAATACACATTTTCCCTTCTGCAAAGAGCTACTGTTTGCTTGGCCATCAACCCATCAACGTAGCCATTTACAGTTACTGTTCACTCTAGCTGTCATTGTTCAACACCTCATAGATGCACCTTGGCCAAGCATTGCATTCGAGGATGGACATGCTCAACAGCATCTTTTCTTTGCGTTTATTTAACAGAATTCTTTCAACCTTCTCTGCAAACCTGTCTTAAAATAGACTTTTCAGCAGTTCCAACTGAAAATATTTGCTTTGGCTGGTAATGGGTGCCTGTACAAACTTGAAATTAAATGGATTTGCTGCACTTGTGTTATATTCTCATCGTTTACCTAAATGTGTGATCCCACACCTCTTGATCCATACTGACATCCTTTTCATGTTTTACTTGCTTTTACAGATCTTCATGTTGTGTGCTACAATATGCTAGGGTACAAATCACAAATAGCTGGGAAACACCACGACTCTGATGACTATATATACTTCCCCAAAATGGAGATATCCAGTGGGTTTGTGTCTTTCAGCTGCAAGTATCAGAGCTCATGCCTTGACCTTAAAACCTCTAATCACAACAGTATTTCCAAATAGTATCTGTTTATAGTCCCAGTAAAACTATGCCCTCCTCCAGGTACATTGTAGCCTCTTAATTTTATTCTTCTGTAGAACAAATAAAAATTATATAATCTATAATAACTAATGAGATAATTTTTACTCTCTCTTCTTTTTTCTAGCCCATCTTTACTTTAAACACCTGGAGTATGAGTAGACCAAGATCCAGCTGTGCTACATGGATATCTGCTTCTTCTTCAAAGAACTTATGTTAGCAAGTCAAACTGCACCTTTACTGGGATCTGTTTGTCTCCACAATTACACTGACATTCATTTACTGCAATATCCTGTCTTTCCTTCCCCAAACATTTTGTCTGCTATTCAAAAGCAGCAAGGGAATTGTAAGTGGTGTGGTATAACTAGTCGCCTTCTGTTGGAAAACATGTGTAATACAGGTTGAACAAATTCTAAGTATTGCTGGGCCAAAAAAAGTCAGTTTTGCCTCATGTAAGGCAAACACAACAAAAATATACTGCTGCCTAACTTGGGCTTGCAGTTGCTAGAAACACTTGTTAATTGAGCAGAAATATTTTCTTGTTTGAACAACGAATAAACATGTCAAGTCCATCAACAAGAGTTTTTCTGGTAGAACTTAATACAGAATACAAGGAGAAAAATGAGTCTCTAGATACACGATAGCAAGATTTATAAATGTCTTAAATAGATGTCAGAAGAACAGAAGAGAAAGTCCTGATAAACAATATTGTCATCTACTAACAGAAAATCTCATTGAAGTGTTTCACAGTATTACTGTGTATACGTTTCAGTTAATTATCAAGCAAGTTCAGTTACAAAGACAAGAAGCCCTAAAATTCAAGCAAGGTGTTTTTAGTTTTGGTATCTGTTACATAAGACATTTGCCTTCATGAGTTCACATAAAAGGGCAATGCACTTATAACATAGAGCACTAAAGAGCATACAGTAGTATAGTTCTGTAGTTAAAACCAAAGGAAACAACAACAAAGTAAGGTTACTTGATCTTTCCCCCAGACCAGAATAATTGGACTTGTATTATCACAGATGGAAATTAAATTAGTCTGTGAAATAACTTCAGTCACCTTAGCAGAGAATACAAATTTGAGAAAAAACACATATCTCCCTTTCACCCAAAGTATAATCAAGGAGATTCCTTTCACAGCACAACCTCTCTGTGGCAGTTACAGCTCAGCAGGTTGTTTGGGAATGCTTAATACATGGACTTCGCATATCACAAAGAAGAAAGCCACTAGAGTCCTGGGAGCGAGTTACAATTTTCAAGTCGGTCCTTCAAGACACAGTGAAGCCTAGAACATAACCCCAGTTAGAAACTAGAAAATAAAATTCTATCTCCCCATTTTCAAGTGAAGGATGTAATCAGACCCTGAAACTGATTTGAAATTAGCCCTGGATTGAAAGCAAGGAGAATGAGGTGAAGGAAGTGAACATAAATTGACAGGGGACTAAGGTACAGGAGAGAAAACATGAGACAACAGCAGTGAACAAATGTTCATCAGCTCTCTATGAATTTTTATTGACTAAAACATTCCTTGAAGAGTTTCAGCATTAAGTTAACACTGTTACTTGTAATCAATAATCGATTCTGTACTAGAAAAACAATAGAGACCTCTCTGAGATTATTGCACAAAAACCTGTCAGCAAACCATTAATAAACCTTTGAAATGCACATATAAATCAGTTTCTGAACTGAGTTACAGAATATCTCTAAAGTACAAAATAAATACATTGTTAAAGAAAAGAAACTAAATAGTTATTTTTTTATTTTAATCAGCTTCAGCAAGAAAATATTTTAATATGGCAAATACTCTGGTACTTGCTGCATGCATCTACCTATTGCATCGTAAGTGTAATCATGTTTTCACCCTCTCCCCAAAATGTATAACCTTGACAAGAAATGGAAAGTATATAAAATATAGCAGGAAGCACTTTCCTTTGAGATAAATATATATAAACTCTCATTTTGGTATTTAATGCTTAATCAATAAATAGACACTTTCGGACACAGAATGCTTTGTAAGTGTATTATTGTGCTGTTTTAAGATTAAAATATTTTACATTAATAAATTCAAAGCAGGTCATTCTTTAGTCATGCTTCTAATGAAAAAAAATCTTCTGTATCATTAAGTATCAAAACTGGAATTTGCCTTTTATCAGTAAGTGGCGATTTGCTGATGACTACATGAAAATATATCTAGTTCACAAAAATTATTGCTTATCTGAGTGCTAGGTAAATACTATATACAGGTAGTCCAAGAATAGATGAGAAATATCATGTAGTACTACTATTAAGAAAAGTTTAAGTAGTACAAAAATTTCCAATAATTTATGTCCTGATGTTTTTTTTTGTTGTGCTACCAAGAAAAAATTACAGGAGATTAAAATATCAAAATACCTTTCCCAACTACTCTGAGCTGGAGGAACAAACACATCCATTTGTTAAAGAGAAACAAAGTATTGCCTATAACTAAGATTTTCTGCTAATTACAAATTTAATTTAACAAAGTAATATGGAGGCAGCAGGTGGTAGATTGAAAATCATACAATCTACTAATGTAATACAAAACTGAAAATTAATGATCTAAAATTCTTAGATTGCTTTAAATCTGTAACTTCAGCACAAATTGTTCAGTCTTGAAGGCTAAAATCAAGAAATTTTGACTGTCATTCTAGCGTAAGCAAAGCTCACCTGCACCATCTCTTCAACGTTTTTAGCAGCACAGTCAGATTTAAGAAGAGGAAAAGGCAAAATATTACCATAATTTACATATTCTAATAATATTTCCAAGGCATCAAAGGACTCAGCGTGAAATTCCTATAACAACTGACAAAAATATATTAACATATACTTGCATTTACAATTTTAAAAATTTGCAGTTAGTATTAAGTTGGCCTATGAAGCAGTAGTAAAGTGCAGTATCTATTGATCGGTTTTTGCTTCTGTGGAATATAGAGGAGTAAGCCTGGCTCTTCCATTGACAGATATAGTGTTTGATGGAGGACCAACCTGGAGGGGGGAGGAGGGAAGAGAGAAAAAAAGAAATATTAACCCGAATTTTCAGATTCTTCTGTCTGTAGTATGTTACACTATTGTTTCAAGGAAAAAGAAATACTGTTACTTCAGTTAGCATTTTCTCATCACAACGTAAGACATCCTATATTATTTCTGAACAAAGATATAAGCTACAGAATTTGAAATATAAGAAGTTACTTAAAAACGTTTTTTATGCTACCTAAAATTTTCGTGTTTAACTATTCAAAACACACATAATTTTTAGGTCCATCTCCAGACCTGCTTGCAAAGAAATCCATGAGAAAAAAACACTAAGTCAAACTCTTTGTAATAAACATTGAATAGGGCTGATCTCTAACAAAATCTTCTATCACTCCTTTATAACATAGTAATGTTTCTTTTATCAGGAACAAACTATAACTTTTAGGACAGGTAGCAAAGATCTGATTTTCCACGTTGCTGCATAAACCAACTCCAACTGGAGTTAATGGGAGTTGTGGATGCTC
This sequence comes from Piaya cayana, assembly GCA_013389865.1. Classification (NCBI taxonomy): domain Eukaryota; kingdom Metazoa; phylum Chordata; class Aves; order Cuculiformes; family Coccyzidae; genus Piaya; species Piaya cayana. Next base: position 50,259 of record WAAB01018541.1, on the reverse strand, counting down.
TACAGCCACGTGAACTACGTACCACAATACATAGTTTACTAAACACAATTAAAACATTCTGAAGAGAAAAACGATTAAAAAGAAACCTCACTTGACCCATTTTAGGTTAGTAATTACTGTGGGACCTATTGAAAAGAGAAGACCAGCAACACAAAAGGCTGCAGATCTCAGCATTATGTCCTCACAACATATTAGAGAGTAAAACAAGAAAAAATAAAGGATTTGGCTAGTTGTGCCAGCATTTTTTTTTTAATGATTCCCTTGCAGAGTTGAAAGAAGGGATAGTATACTAAGAGGTAAAAAGAGAAGCAAGTACCTGACATAACTCTTTCCCAGTTCAAATGGATCAAGTTATTGTGCTTTTGATTAAGTGCAGCATGACAGTGGAAGCTATGAAGTGAACGCATTTTAAAAGTCATTTCTATACTGGAGGTCACTTTTGGGTACTTGTAAGTTACTGATACAAAATGCTCAACTTCTCTGTCTGTCCATTTCTCCATATTAAACATAAAACAAGACTGTTTTAATTAAATTTTCCATAGGCCAAAAACCTCTTTCTGCAGTCAGACACCTGTATGACAACATATGTACTGTTGCTAAGAAAGAAAAGAACAGCGTGTACCATTTTACGTTTGGCAAAATTTCAGTGGGTTCTTCATGGCATTTGAGTGTGTCTCAGGGTTTTCCCAAAGCCTGTTTCAGGTTTCCTTTTTGTACATTGCTTTTCCTTATGCTCACAGCATTTTCATTATTATAAGTTCTCCTTAAAATGTATGGCCCTGTCCTCACCCTCAGTCTCAACAGATACTCTGCTGAGAAAAAAAATCTTGTGTCTACAGAATTGAAATAGAGGGGAATAATTACTTAATTCATCATCTTTCTCTTCTCCTCCATGCCATTCTTTTCCTAGACTGATAAAGATTATATGGGTCAAATCCACCTGAAGATTATTTCTACTAGAGAGTAATTAATAACCATATAATGAAGTTTTTCTTTGTTTTCTTCCTGGTAGAAAGAGAATTGAATTTTGAAAAGCACATTTTGAGCTTTATTTTTTAGAACAGTAATAAGTTACTGTGCCAGCAGCCATACGTCTACCTACTTCCCATAGAATCATAAAATAAAGTGCAAACAATATGCAAAATAAATAAAGTTGAGTATTCCAACCTGATCTAGGAATCTAGTCCCATGTTAGGGGTTGGAACTGGATGATCTTTAAAATCCCTTCCAAACCAAACCATTCTATGAGTCATAATGTAATTACGCATTCAGAAAAAAAACCTTCATAAAAATGAATGCAAACAAAATCCAAACAATATTTTTAATAGAACAGATAGACATGATCTCTAAGTGAATCTGAACAATACAACATTTGCTTAATCTTATACTGTTTATAAAGCGGCTGTGGGTAGTGACATGTAGTTAGAAGTAATGCTATGGTGCATTATTTACCACTTACAGACTAAAGGTCAACAACTACTCAAGCACACTTGTAACCTTTCTGGAAAACCAATTCTTCCTATTCAGTGTAGAAATGATAGGAGGTGTACACATCATCGCATCTCAGAGAGGCTGTTGCAGTGCTGCACTGAAACAAAACCTTACCTATGAAGTGTACTGTTATAATATCTGAGCATGCACTGAGATATTTTGACCCTAGGGAATCAAAGACTTGAGCAAAAAATGAATCTCACATTCTACGACTCTTCCTTGTTTCTTTCAAGTGAAAAGGGAAATAAAACCCACAGAATTTCTTTAACCCTCTGCAATGAGAAATTATTCCTCAATAAAGAATGCAAAATACTAACCCTGGGTCAAGAATATTTTGTGTGAGAGTATCATTAAATTACCTGGTTACTCATTTAACATAGTACAGATTTTTAGCCTGCACAATGTTTTACCCAATAAGAGAAGTACAGGTGAAATTTAGGAGAGAGTAAAGAAAAATTAAGTCACAGTTTAAACCTCCGGGTAGGGAGGGGAGAAGATGGTCCTAGCAAAACTGTTGACAAAACATTGAGAAATACTAATGATGCCAAACAGCAGCAGGAGGTTTGAAATACCTTTAAGACTTAAGAACCTGATAGATCGTAATAAATAGAAAAATACACACTCAGAACTTCTGTGTGTTACTTGCCTGCAGCTACTTCAGGCCTAGGGTGAAGCTGCTTATTTCCTGCTTTCATGAAAGAGATATTTAATTGGTAACTTACAGATTTCTAATTCATTTCAGGAACACTTCTGACTGGTTTTGTACTGTTTGGAAATCTGGATGTTTGTATGAATCTTTGCACGTGCATTCACTAGATTAATCTGCCAAATCGAACTCTCTTCCCCACCTCCCTTTCCTCATGGCAGCACTTTATGCAAAAGCTAACTGCTTTTAGTGTCAGGCATTAATATGGTAATTTTGAAGGAAGTACCAGGAGTTCATTGTTATGGATGCAATGATGAAAACTCACCCTTTTCAATCTGGCAGCAGCTTCTCCAGAGCGGATTGCAGCCAGCAAGCTCTGGTGGATCTGTTCTGGGTCAGAGCGCTGGAACATCATCGTGGTTTGTTTCTTAGTGACAGGGGGTGGGTGGTCAGTGGAAGCACCTGACTGTGCCTGACTCTTCTGCTCGCTATTCACAGTGCTGCTTTTCTATAAAGGGAGGAAGTAGGAGGAGGAAAAACAAAACAAGAACCTTTAAACAGAATTAGTCATAAATGGAAAACTAAGTCAACTTGGCACAAGGCAGTATATCAATTGCCACCATTCTAGTGTTTGCTTCATTCAAGATATCAGAGATTAGCCACATTTCCGCTACAGCACATAGTTTCTCCCTTAGTTAACTAAGCCATCAAAATGTTATACCCTCATTCAAGTGTTTATGTGACTTGAACCCAAACTGAATATACTACTTGGAATGAAATTTAAGAAATCAAAAACAGAATCATAAAGAACAAATCATAAGCACTATGAACATAAAAATAGGTATACACAGTATAAATTATTCTATTTAATTTACTGTTCTTTGAAGAAGGAGACAATAATTATGGCAAGAAATAATTATTTCAAATAATCCAAATGAGGTTGCTTTCACTTTACCATTCTCTGAATTCCTATATTACATTATGATGCTGTCCTACTGCTAGATACCACAAAGTGCTTACATTGTAGGAGTACAGCACATTCTGATCACGGAGCAGTGCAGAGACTGTCCTCCAGACCAGCCATGCTAAGTAACAGTGGATCAGCAGTCAACCAGTATCAGAAATGAAGTTTACCTTATCCATTAGACTATTTTGTGACCCTCCTGTTATGGTCTGTAAGGATGAGTTTTTCACTTGAGGCACAGAGGTAGCCGAGGAGAATTCAGCTGCCAAAGAAGCAGAGGAGAGTTCAACAGGAATTTCTTCTCTTGGTGCCTGGTTAGTGATGGTGCGTGTCTTATTGAACGACTGTGACCTTCTAACTGCAGATGAGACAGCAAGAGCAAAAGGGGATGGTCTTGAACTGGAGTACGGCTTTGGAACCACAAAAGTTCTTAGAGTGTTTAGGTTCAACGGTGCTGGCGGACACGAGGAAAAACTTAAAGGTTTATTGCTTTTAACAGTAGTAGTGGAAGATTCAACTTTTTTTCCATCATCAACTTTTTCTTCATCTGCTGGACAAGAGGAAGTACTTGTTTTATGTAAAGACAAAGAAGTTGGATCAGGTGATGAGATTTTTATTTCCATGTCTGTGTTTTTAGCCTCATTTTGAATGGAATTAGGAGCACAAATGGTACTTCTGGCAATTGCAGATGTCACATAGTGACTCGAAGCTCTTCGTTGCATCTGCAGGTAAAAAGAACTAGGCTTTGTTGTAGGACTCAATGGATTTAAGTTGTTCTGAGTCTCAAAAGAAACATTTCTATTATCCAAGCTTAGAATCAGTGGGCCATGCTGTTTGGAAGACACTGTTTCTGTCTGTTTGCTCTCAGGAGCAATCTTGGGTCCAGACATCACAACATGTTCAGAAAGGCTGTTCACTCCATGCAACAGATCATTTGCTGCTGCAGGTTCAGTTTGTGAACCAACCTGTAAGTGACCCATGCTTTTTGGACGAGTAATTTCACTTTCCACTGTGAATTCATGGGCATCTTCATGCTCCAGAGAGTTTCCCAAAGCAGATACCTCTTGATCCTTATGATCTGATGAAATTTCTGATTCCCAGCTCTTCATTATTTCTAAAGATTTTGGAGGCACTATTTTATAAGTAGTCATTCCAATTTTTGGTATGTAATCTCTTGTAATTTCATTAGCAGGTTTGGGTTTAGGTTTGGTGTCCTGTCTAAATGGATGGTGACCTTTTACAGGAGAGCCGTGTGGATTTTTTGCAGTTGTTTCTGGTGAAGCACAATTACGGCCATTTATACAAACATGACTCTGATCTTTTATGAGAATTACTTTTTCATGGGTGACTTCTTGTCCCTCAAAATTTTGCTCTGTTGAAGTGTCTTCATCCTCTTGTATTCCATGCACTAGAAGTGGGGTGTTTGTATCTTTGTTGGCTTGACAGACCAGTCCTTTTGATGTGGATGATTCACAAACCTGAGGAACAATTATTGCTTTCTGCGCAGTCCTTCCCAAACTTGTCTCTAATGGACCTGTCTGGATGGCAACATCCTGCGTTTTTACTGTGTCCAAGCTGTTTTGATTTGTTTTCTGATCTTCCTTTTCTGGAATCAGTTGAGGATAATTTCTGTGACTTATCGAGATGTCACTTTTACATGCCTGGCAGTTTGATAGTCTGTCAACTTCAGTCGTGTTATTTTCTCTAAAATCTACTGGTTTAATTTTGGCTGTCTGAAGTTCTTTCCCTTCTGCTGCTGTTGGAAGGAGTTCTGTATCCCTGTGATCTTTAAATTAAAAGGAGATTCCAAAATTAATACAAGTGACAAAAAGATTCAACCTTTCATCTTACACACCACAAAGCCCACATACAATGTATTTAACTATGAGGACTGTCTCCTCACTGATATTAAACATTTTCATTAGCAATTAGCTTTAAAAGGTAATTAAAGATATACTTATCTTTGACTAATATTGCCAGATAATAGTATTCTAACTCAGGTATTCTTCATAAATTAACAGACTACTGGCACCATGCATCAACTTAGTAGAAAAATGTATTCTAAAATAATTTAAAAAGTGCTAATGAATTTCAGTTGATAATACAAGCGTTAGTGATTCGAGAGCTCAAGAAATATTTAATATTACATTCAATTTTTATTGAGTTCCACACTTTTGTAGCTTCTGTTTTGAAAAAAAAAAATTAACGTTAAAAGTAATCAGCTATATTTTATATATATGTACAAGGGAGCAACTGGAAAACATACAGACAAAAGCAAATTTCCATCTCTCTTTTTCCAACTGTTTAGCAGGTCTACTGATTCAATTTTCTGTTCCTAGACTAAACATGCATTCCTCTCCAAACTACAGGTATATTTGGGTCAAATTATTTTAAACACAATATTGGGAAAAATTAAATTCTTTAGGAACAACCATTTGGGGTGGTATTGGGGAAAAAAAAAGAAGCCTCTCCTCATTTCAAATGATGTTATAAAATGGCTGTTAAAACTAGACAGTTAGAAGGCCTAATATATAATTCTGAAAATCAGTGTCACAAAAGGGTGAAGTAAATCAGCAAGGTCACTAAATCCATAGAAAAATTTATGATCTATTAGATGCACTGAATGTCATAATTTCTTTCCAAATCAGTGTGTCACTTTGTTCTGTTTGAAATAATTCACATTTTCATGCAGAAAACTCATGCTACAACTGATGCCTTCTCCTTCCCTGTTGAGGTATGGTGCCCATGTTATATGGCAGGGTAACCTCTGCGTCCAGCCTTCCCTCTTCTCAGTGCTGCTCACACAAACTGCCCTACAACAACACAATGCAGCTTTGAGTACTGCTTTAAATAAAAATATTTTAAAATAAAACCAAAAAAACCCCAAACTGCAGTTAATTCTGTTCACCTCATTTCAGAGAAATGGAGCTAAAGAGAGTATAAAGAAAGTAATTTGATGATAGCAATTCGAGAGTTGATTTTATTGTCACTTTTTCAAAAGAATAGAAAAGTTCTTGTTGGCCTTGTTTTGAAGTATTACAAATGAGTGGGAACTACTCACCATCGGTTTTATTTTGATCCAAAATTCTAAGCTTCCTGTCTTTTTCAAATGCAGCTTGCTCATTGCTTATCTTCTTCTGTAGTCTTCTGCAAAGCACAACAGTACATTAAACATGCTGGTATCATTCATTTCAGTAAATACAAGAAACCATGCAAGGGAACTGGCAATATTCTCCAAACACAGATGGACAAAATAGAATAACTCTGCCAAACACTGGAGTACACAACAGAATATTTTTTTTAAACAAGCGGAAATGCTGCTATGGTATTTTACCAAAATTATATAGCTTCCCTCTCTTCCGTATAAGCAGTTCATCAGTTTTCTTTCATTTCTTCCTCTTCTATTATTTGCTTGTACAGTCTGAACAATTTTTTTTTCCAGAAACAACTGAGTTCACTTAAGCCACAATGGTTTATCATCCACATAACATTGCTGAGACCCCCACACCATCACACACCCTTGATTTTGTCCCCAACATGATATACATGAAGCTGCATGAGATGTTAATCACAAGTGAACAAATGAACTGTACAGACTTCTAATAACAATAATGAAAAGTTTTCTCTCCCTTTCAAGAAATACCTTGAGAACAACAAAGAAACATTCATCAAACATGTAACCTGCATACTAAACATTTCACAAATGCATACAACTTCCGTCCTCAGATCAAGGGGGTCAAGAACTGCACAAATGCTGAATAAGCCCCTCTTTTTTTTTTTTGGGAGGGGGGTGGGGGTTGGGGAATATTAACTCCTTGGCTTCAAAAGGTAAATGAACGAGGTCAAACTTTCACTTAAAAAAATTATTAGAACTTCAAACTTACATCTCTGCTCAAAATATTTTTATTTTCTGTAGTTATGAGTCCAGAGAAGAGGAATGACGCTGTTGAAGGGGCTGGAGAACAGGGCTTATGAGGATGGTTGAGAGAGCTGGGGTTGTTTGGCCTGGAGAAGAGGAGGCTGAGAGGAGACCTCATTGCTCTCTATAACTACCTGAAAGGAGGTTGTAGAGAGGAGGGTGATTGCCTCTTCTCCCAAGTGACAGGATGAGAGGGAATGGCCTCAAGCTCCACCAGGGAAGGTTTAGGCTTGGCATTAGGAAAAAAAATTTCACAGAAAGGGTCATTGGGCACTGGAACAGGCTACCCGGGGAGGTGGTTGAGTCAGCACGGGTAGATGAGGTGCTGAGGGACATGGTTTAGTGTTTGATAGGAACGACTGGACTCAGTGATCCAGTGGGTCTCTTCCAACCTGGTTATTCTATGATTCTATTATTCTATCATTATAAAGATTCCAATTCATTTGCCACATCAAATTTATTAGTTGCCAGGAACCAATGCCTTGAGCTGAAATATCTGCTTTGAATAATTTAAAATTATAAATTCCCCAATAACCATCCATCATTTTGTTTGCACAGTCCAAGCATACATAAGAAATTTAAAGCTCAGCCCTGCACTCCATACAAACAACCAAGAAGCCACAGAACACCACAGAGTAACATTGTAGAAATCAGTGGTTGACTGGAATATTGCACATATTCCTGGTTTGATTAACAAGCACTTCTTCAAAGTAACTAGGTGTTTTAAATAAGATCTGAAACATCAACAGGTTTCCAGAAATATGTCAGAGAAAGCCTGGTCCTTATTCTGGAATCCCTCTGATATTTCAGGAAAGAAAGGATCACCAAACTCTAAAGTTAGAGCTCAGTGCATGCTCAATGATACTCACTAGGGTTATTGGCCATGAAAGGCTATTACATGTTAGTCAGGGTAAAAAGAAGCATCCCCCGGAGAACTAGGCAGACTGGCCCAATAACACACATCTGACCATCTGCAAGTTCAAGACAGTTTAAAAATAACATTTGTTGATCCTCCTGCTTGTAGATCCCTACAGAGCAGACACATCCAAGCAACTCTCAATACTTGTCAGGACAGAGCACCAAAGATGTTTGCAAAGCCCCATCTGGCCTTGGACTGACAAAAAAACCCTACTAAGGCAGTCACACATTTTGCCTTCAGTACAATAATTGAAAAAATTCTTTAAATTTAAATTGGGAACAGTAACCAGATTAGTTACCCCACTGATACAATAGGACTTCTCTGGGCAATCAACATTTATTTCAAGGAGGCACTAACTCATCTTGGAAACCTGCTGAGTCAGGTAGTTAAACAAACATGCTGAAGGGCAAAGGTACAGCATCACTCGTAGGAAAAAAGAGTGGTTAAGGAAATGAATGTGTTTATTATTTAAAAAGACAGAATTGACTTATTTTCCTGAGAGCAGATGGATTGAGACAGATCAAGAAAACTGGCTAACATAAGGAAAAGAAAAAAGAAAAATTAAAACCAAAACAAATATGCTAGCAAAAAATAACCGTGCCCAGAACAGAAATGGCCAATCTACCATTTTTTCCCCAACTACATGAAGGGATTTGTAAATTTTCGCTTTACTTATATATCCAGGTTTTTTTTTCAGAGCGTGATGCTCTAGTTAATATGGTGGGTATTTTAGACCCAGGTTCAGCTTTTCTGGGATCTGCCTGTTTAAGAATAAAGAAAGGGAGTCATAAAGAGAACAGCCTGCATAGCATTTCTTTGTCATTTTTCTTGAAAAGCTTATGAATTACTGCACACAGAAAAGTGCTACAATGAAAGCTAAGCATATGAAGCTCATTCCTTTCTCACAATTCTCTATTCTGTGCTCCACAGTGAAACAGCACTCTACACTTTATCTGCCTCTCTCATTCCCTCCCGATGCTCCTTTCTTTGTCACAAAGTGTACTTACTTGCCATCTGTGCTTATATTTTCTTGGTTTTCCTCTTTGAAGATTTGTGAGTTGTCTACAGAAACATCACCAGGAACTGCAGCTGATGAAGCAGGATCATTTTTTTCAGTTTCCAGTGGTACCTTTGCAAAGCTGGAGGCTGCAGTAACCCCACCTATTCCAGGAGACGTCTTGGTACTTTCACTGTCCTCTCTCTGTTGCACACTCATCTCTTCCCTTTCATCAATTTCTTCCAGGTTGTATTCTGAGCTCCTTACACCTATACTCACAGAAAGAAAAAAAGAAACATAAAAATCCAAAAACTGAAACAATGCAGGAGGTAGATACAAAGTCAGCCTAAATAGTTTGAAGGTCAAAAAATAAAAACCCAACCCAAAACACTCATTCAGAGTTTTAAATTCACAGTATTTTCTAGTTCAGACTTAGTTCTAAGTTGTATCAGTAAATTTCCAAATGTAAACCAAGGGTAACAATGAAAACAAAACAGCGGCTTAGAACAAGCAGTTCTGGGAAGTAGCACATTCCAGAATACAAAAACATCTTTGACTTCTTTTCTAAAACCAATACCCTGCAATGCTTCCAGTACTTCTAGAGAAGTACACTGTTACAGAAACATAATAGAGGACTGCATACATTGGCGAAAGTCTCAGTACAGAAGAGAATTTTTTTTTTTCCCAATAGGGTCATTGGTTAAGAGTTCAGTAATACCGAAGTTTCTCATTCACAGTTACAGAGAGTGCAAAACCCAAACATTTTACTATTTAATTCTAGGTTTTTGTATTTTACTCTCCTAATAATGTTCTGCAGTTACACAATAAGCAATGCGATCAATGTACGTCATAGAACTAAGTGCAGAAGTGATTTATATATGCAGGGAAAGAGCGGCAGGTTGTACAGGTGAGCTCCTTCTTGTGATTTACGGGAGATGACTTTATGTGGCAGTAGTATGATTTTATGTGTGTAAAGATATATATTTAAGTCACGATGCAAAACACATAATAGAAAGTGGGCAAATATCAAACCTTCTGAGACTGTTCCTCACAGTTCACAGCCAGCTCTCAAGAACACAGTCTGCTTCACCAATGAGAACTATTACACCTTAGGTCTGAGCCATCACCAGCCACAGGAACAGAGACTAAAACCTCCAGTCTAAATACTCTGTGGAAACCTGAATTATACAGCAAGGCACAGCCAGGACTTCTGACAAGACAAATGGAAGCATTCTGGAGTTGCTATGGCTCTCCGCCCTGGCACTGCTGTCATCTCTGTTGTTTCTCCTCTGGAGAGAAGTACAAACAAAGGCCTAGTTGTATCTATACTGATGGGGTGGAAACTTAGCTTGGGTTAGTAGGAGACATTCCCAACAATCCTGCTACATGGAAGTCTGTCTTTTGCTGCGCTAGGAACACTTCCAAGCTTTGCAGTGGACTAACCTGACCTACAAATACAAAATACCCAAACAAAAACAACACTCTCACTTTTTCCAAAGTGTTCTACTTAATTTGTCAGCATAACATCAGCCTTGCTTGGAGTTAATTTCAGCTAGTGCTTTTTCATCTGTTACTCTCAGTCTAGACCTGAGTCACCACTGGTGCAGCAGAATAAAGTCTGAATGCATCTGATACATGAACAACATTTAACAGCCATCCTTCCCTCACATCATCATACATTTAATTCTGCAGAAGAATAGTTCAGATTTCATGACATGATTCCAAACCCTCAGTTTGTAGTCGTTATATACAACACATCACTAGAAATATTTATGGCAATACAGGCTATATACTGTTGCCATATTGCTTATATACTCTATATGCAAGTCCATATATAATACAAATTGAATTTTTGTCTGTGTATAATTTCTTAGTAATTGAGTTTTAATTAGCCCTGAAAGAACATGGTAAAAGCCCACAGGATGACATTGTGAAGACAATCTGATTAGATGACTGATATACCAACTGCAAGTCTCCTTTGAGTCCGTAACAATACTCTGCACAGCACAATAGGATGACACTGCTCTGTGCACCATTATGCGTGTAAGAACCAAAGCCAAAAAGCCTGAATATATAATGCAAATCTGCCCTTGTTTTTGCTCTTGACTCTACAGTTCTTAAGAGATACTGTAACTAAGAAAATTCTATCAAGGGATTGGTTTAACAGGAAAACATTTAAAAATCTAAAATTTAAAAATTATTTTTAAACACCATTTCATCCTTTTCTCAACAACAAAAAAGCATTAATTAAACTTTGGAGGGGGGAACAAAAATCATAATAGAGGAAAAAAAATTAATAGTCCCAAATGTTCAAATTAATTATCTGTCAATTTTTATTCTAGGAGATATATGCCTTACTACTACCTTTGTCAAAGTACAGCCTGTTTTCCATTGGAAAATTGTCATTTCACAATATAAATTTTGCCTATTCCATCCCATATTATATAGCAGAGTTTCACTGTATGTACCTGTGTCTATTAGCTATGCACTATTTCAACACCAAATCAAACATTTCTAATGGCTCATTACAGGGCAGAAGGTATTTGCAGCTTAACTTTTTTGTTGCTTATTTGCTAAGGTAGTAATGCATAACAAAACTACTTTGGGAATGTCAGTAATAGCTGAACAAAAATCACAGCGCTTCCTGAAGCCTGACAACCAAAGCTGTATTAACCCAAATGGAAGGAACTACCGAGTTTTGTAAAGATAAAATTGTGTTCAACTTAGCAATTAAAGAGATATTAAACTTTTTTACCCATTTAAAACAATACTCAAATGTGCAAAATTTTCAGAGTAGCAATAGGACAAATGTACTGCAATTGATTTTGCTGCAGGTGAATACTGCTACTCAGAGCAAGGCTTTGCTAAAAGCACCCTTTATAGATAGGCCTCAGGACAGTTTCAGAGATGCCACCAGAGAGCAGCAGTATCCCATAAGGATAAAAAAAAAGGGGCAATGAAGCTGTGCTCCATGGCTTGTCTCTATATTTTTAAAAAAACATTGTATTAAGTCTTCAGAAAAGGACGCTGCATGAAGACATCAGCAACAGTACTAGAGAAGAAAGATTGTCCCTAACTGCAGAGGTAAATCCCAGGTCTCAACACAGACTGTTCTAAGCCCAGTGAAGATGATTACATTTCCCACCACTGTAATGTCCGAGTGCTGCATAGATAAACAGCCTTGAACTTCACAGAAACGGCTTGTTTGCCTTTCCATAGATTTAGGAACCTCTGCTTGAGGTCTTTGAGTATTGTAAGTAAATATTTTAATATAAGCTGTAAACAGTTTTCCACACAGAAAATTAAGTACTAATAAATATCAGTAAAAGCCATTTACTTAGAAATGGCTAACCTCCTTCATCTGCAACAACAATCAGGCAAAGGAAAGGTTCAGCCTCAGACTGCACAGTATAAGTTCATACTTCCCATTTATTAAGTTATATGTTATTTCTATTAAAGATCTTTTCTGATACTTTATATAAATTGCCATAAATACAAACCAAGCCCAAATTTGATAATTACCGATCTTTTATTTTTCCTCCCTTTGCCAGAGACCTAGGATGGCAGGTAACTTTGACTTTTTCAACTCTTGTTGTGGTATGTTTGGGTTTTACTGCTCCAAACAATTTGATTGGCATCCTGAATAAAACAGCTGGAAAACCACTAGCACAGAAACAGAGTGTTAGCCTCACATAATGCCAGTGGCACTCCATACACTTAGTGTTTGTATGTTTCATTCTTAGTGAAATCCATAGAAAAAATATTTTTCTGGACTGCACTGGCACTGATTATTCCAAAAGCTTTTAGAAATTTCAGAATAACCTTAGATGCCATATCTTGTATCTGAACCCTACAGTCTAACACCTACAAAGAACAGTAGTTAGGAGTAGAAACTACATGAATTTTGGAACTATTCTGTTCAGCAGCTAAAGAACTGTATTTTAAACAGCTATACTTTTATATATCACGTTTTTTCTTTAGCACCCAACAAATTATTTAATGTAATGTGTAAGCAACTATTTCTATAGAGAGTTTATATTTACAACTCATGATTTCAAAAGGCAGGCACAGATTTGCTCCTACCGCTAGGTTCTGCAGGTCAAGGCCAGGTTCTGGAAACAAGACTGGGCTTAAGCTTTTGAAAGGCTTGTTATGAGGTATTAAAAAAAAAAATCAAAGAAGTTCTGGCTCATTCTTGTCTATAACTTGTAGGCAAGGAGGGAAAACAGATTACTTTCAGTTTATTAAATGTAAAGCACAGAGACCAATAGAAAATATATTGTACCAACAGAAAATATACTGTCTATAGTAGACAGTAAATCATCTTTATATTAGAAAGCCACTTTCACACTTCAAAGGAAAAAGTTAATTGATCTGAAGTGTTAAAATTAATTCTATACTTATGACACATCTACAGTACAGTGATTTATTACTACTAATTATTACAGCTTGCTATGAAGTAGATTTTATCAAAACATTGAATGGAAAGAGAACTAACCTGTTTCAGATTGAGTTTCGGTGGCTCTTTCTTCCACTTTAGCAGGAGCTGATTCTGTTGACTCTGTTACTGAAAAAAAAGTCAAGTAATAAGCCTGCAATTTCTGCACCAACCAAAAATTCAGATAAAGTGTTAAACTGTGATCTTACAGACTGGCGAGTTCTTCAAGAAATGCACCTTTTCTTAAGCAACCAGTGTTCATTGTCACGCTTCCCAGATATTTAATTTTCAACTCCCTGTTATTTTTGAACCAAACAGAACTGAATTTTTGTTCAAATAGAAGAATTACAAAAGAAAGATTCTTCTAAAATTCTTCTTCTCAGTCAATTTTCTATTAAGCTGTCTCTGATCCAGACATGCTAATTTTTTCTCCCCACCTTAAGCTGTCCATCTGATAAACAAAACGAGTTGCTATATTTAACCTAACTATAATCAATTTGGTATTGTATGATTTTTTTTCTGAAACCTGTCTACTTTCTCATACTACATAAGCCAGTCTCATAAAGTAGTATAACTGCTCCCTACAATCAGAAGATATTCAGCACTCATTTTTTCTTACAAGTCCTTATAAGTTCTTATAAGTCCTTATGTTTCTTTAATGTTCAGCCATACTGCCATACTTTTTGTTGCCTCAAAATTAAACTGCATAAAAAAGATTACCAGTCTCATTACTGCTTTCACTTTGATCTTCTGGGGCTCTACAGGGTGGCGAGGGTGCTTTGCGCTTCAACCTCCGCAGAGAGGAGTTCAGGGAAACAGTGTCACTGAGTGGCAGAGAACCTTTCCGTACTAATCCCAAAGTAGCCTAAAGAAGGGAGACAAGGGAGGAAGAAGAATTTTACCCATAAAAGAAAAACAGCAAAATAGCTCTCCTAACTATTCTCTAAAAGTATTTAAAATATACATTTAGGAAAGAGAGAGTATTAATCTATTACCAAACATATTATGTTTCTCATCTTAATTCCTCCTAGGAGTAGTTTAAAAAAAAATAAAATAAACAACAAACTTCTAGAGTAACTGAATATATTCACGGAGGTAAAAGATACAACAGTAGAAGGACATCAGTTGTTACATACAGTATAAAAGAGAATTTTAATTCTTTTATACCCAAAGGCTATTCTACAAAGCCCAAATAATTCTATTCTAAAAGAAGCTAAAAATCATTGTGAGAAGAAGCTTCAGCTACATCCCACTGTGATGACATGACAGAATGTTTCCTTCTCCGTTCTGTTAATGGCAGTCCTATTTGAGCTCTATACATAATCTGTATACATAATTATTAGGATTTTGTTTCTCTATTTGAAATTCTTGAACTTTTATAGAATTTTTTTTAACATCAGCTTTCAAGACTTACTTTGGAAAGTACAACTGTCCCATAATACTGAAGTAAATCATAGTAAGTTTTACTAATAGTAATTATAGTACCTACCAATTGTAATAATTTCTTCATTATTGTAGTAAAAAAATAATTCACAAAGTAGAAAAACCATTAAAAAATGGGCAAAGGCTATCTTCACAGTTTTATGATGTAGCAGTCCAACTGCATTTTGAATTGTTTTGAAAACATGCTCTGTGTCTCAAAAGAGAGTGGTTGTACATTTGACTGCCACTCTTAACTGCAGCTCACCTTACGCTTACATCTATTACGATGATAATGTTAAGGATCCCAATACTAAAGAAGCATATATTGGCACTAGACACAGTTGCCTATTTCTGTAGTAATTCTGATCCCTATCACTAGTATACTCAATAATTTAATAATATCCAGCAGTGACATTAATTTCTTGCTAGAAAGATCCACATAGCAACTGCATATGGGGTCATCTTCAGAAAACTTCTCTGTGCTTCATTTTACCAGCCCATTTCACAAAGCAGAATATCAAGGAACAGAGCTGGCATGAAGACTAAAGATACCTACAAATTCTTTTGTTTTGCTGACAATCCTTTCAAAAATGTTACTGACAACAGAACTGTTGACCATGTCAGTATCCATGGAATAAGATGCTTATTCCTGAGCAAGTACACAGCCTACAGCAAGAACATTAAAGACCAGAAGACTACAGTAAGAATATTAAAGACCAGAAGATAGAGTATTTGTTTGTATACAATCAAAACTATAGAGAAAACTACTTGCAAGAGAAAAGATACTGGCACAAGATGTCTGTGAAGCAGTGTTTGGCAGCTCCTGCTAGATCTCAGTAAAACGAGGGGAAATTAACTGGGGAGGTGAAAATCATCCTGAGCTAACCTGTGCATAGTCATTCATCTATTTTTTTCCACCTCTATGTCAAGTACAACAGATCTCTTAGGTACTTTACTGGACTGTAAGGAGCAACACTGTCCAAGCTGGTCACACAATTCTTCTACCTGTAATTCTAACGCCAAAGCAAGCAACTCAAACTTTTTACAGCAAAGCAGGAGATTCAGGGTTTTAACGGGAAGAAACAAAGCACCAGGTGAAACATTCTTTTAAGAACAGCAGAGGATAGAGATGTAGCACTCTACTTCTAATTAAAAACACTTCAATGCTTGAATAGTCTTTCAACAAATCAGTTTCTAGATTAAAATGTTATAAAGCAAAAATCACTTTACATTTTTTTAGTTTCTTATTCACAGTTTCTGAGTAGTCCTAGAGAACCAAAAATACTATTCATCATCTGAATTTATGCAGGAGGTGATGTCAAATGTAATATTATTTCCCCAAATGAAGCTTTTTTTATTGTTAAATCATCCTCCTCCTTGCTGTTAGGCAGTTCTGTTTTTCTTCTCTGTGGTAGCTGCTCTCCAGTCTCAGGTCCTCTGTTCTGCACAAAGACACTGCTTCTCTGTTCAAAGGTTTGCACCCTCATCTGCTTCGCCCAGGGTCCCTCAGCTGACTTGGCTAGCACAGAATTCTGTGCATTCTCACTCAGCTAAACAGATGTCACCAGGGTTCTTTCCTGCACAGAAAGCGTATGTGTGTAGGGGGTAAATAATGTTCTTAGCATAAGAGCACAAATGCTACTAGATTTTTATAAGCCTTTCTACTGCCCTTTGCATCCAAAGAAACAAACGATTTGCAAAGAGATTTTGAGAAAGTACTAAATGTTCCAGTTAAGGTTCAAGTGGAGAACAGATTTTCTCAGGAATTATTCAGCATATGAATATTAAGAGTTTTCAAATCCTAACAAAAGCTGTAATGTGAAAATAGTACTTTAAACAGATGGGAAAAAAAAATAATGTTATTAAGACGTATCTGACAAAGTTTTGGAATATACATTTGGGAGTTCATGTGTCATACCAACCACCTATGATAACAAGTGTTCTATCAGTTAAACTTAAATTAAAAGCCATGTTTGAATCACTAATTAACCATGCTTGTGCAGAAACACCAGTGAACTGTCATATCTTCCACAACATATGCAGGCATTCCAGTAGTAGACGTGCTGCCTGGCCCTTATAATTAAAAAAAAGGTAAAGGGAAGGTAAATAATCCTTAGTAATTTTTGAATGCTCGAATTGAAGGTGAAATGGAAGGCAAAATAAAAAAAGTACTTGGGAAAGAATGTGCTTGTAGTGGAGCAATTCAGTATGCTGCAATGTGCATGTCACACCAAGGGTAACTACATACACATCTCTACCCCATCTCTACCCTTTTTTGCTCCAAAGATAACTAGGTTTAACAGAAGATATGCAGGAAACTGGGATATCAAAGTGCATTGCTAGACATATTGCTCATATTTCTTTCTCCTCTTTGTACAATTATGCAGACAAATCTATGTCCAAGGAGTAACAGGAAAATATTGTATTTGCTCTTACAGTGATTAATGAACTCAGTTTCTATCACATGACTTAAGATTCCCAAAATACTTAAACTTAGCTACCACAGAGGAAGTAACATACCTTTGACCTACTGCAGAGAACAGACATACAAAATGCATTTGCAAACACTCAGCTTGTGTTATTTTGTCAAAAAACTCATTAACAGTATTATCTCATAGACTTCATTGCTCTCTGCAACTCCCCGAGAGGAGGTTGTGGAGAGGAGGGAGCTGGGCTCTTCTCCCAAGGGACAGGACGAGAGGGAATGACCTCAAGCTCCACCAGGGGAGGGTCAGGATGGACATTAGGAAAAAATATTTCATGGAAAGGGTCGTTGGTCCCTGACAGAGGCTGCCCAGGGAGGGAGTTGAGTCCCCTTCCCTGGAGGGGTTTAAGGGCCGGGTGGACGAGGTGCTGAGGGACATGGGGTAGTGATTGATGGGAATGGTTAGACTCCATGATCCAATGGGTCTCTTCCAACCTGCTTGTTCTGTGATCTCCTATGATTTTATCTATATACTTAGTGGTGCAGAATTAAATACAGTAAGGGGACAGAGTTATGCATTTGGCATACTGAAAAGCAGAGGCCTCCAATGTTCACCACCAATTCTGAATCATATCAAACAATCTTCATGCAAACCACAGCAAAAGCAGAAATGTAGTCCTGAGCATTGTCTTCTCCCAGGTAACACTGTCTCTATTCAAGACCTCCCTCATGTTCATAGTACTCATCACATCACTGTCCAACTTCTATTTTACAGGGCTGACCATCAAGTTTCAGGCAACTAAGCCTCTAGTGTAACATCTAAAGCATGGAACTTATCTCTCCCAGAGATCTTAACTAAGCTGTTCCATGCCAATGCCTAATAAATCTTTTCAGAAATATACCATGGTTTAGTTGCTGCCCACTCTTCCCTGTTTTCCTATCTTCTCCTTCCCTTTCATTTCTAAGGGGCAGACAAGAGATTTTGATTTTAGGAGTTAAGGCTGCATAAATGAAAGCAACTGTATTTCCACAGTTGAAAAGGTCTATCCATTATATAAAACTGTAAATGTTTTGACTAAAAATCTCCACTTAATGGTTCCTACCCAAGCATAGTTTACATATGCTCCTTTACAATAAAGGAAAAGTGTGTAAGGAGACAAACATTCATGGGATAAAATTAAAATATCCCAGTTTATTTTTTATAAACAAGGCATTAGGAAGAAAATCAGCAACAGCATTTTGGGTGCAATCAAATGCTTTTCTTTTAAAAGAGATTTCCTATTGAAGAACTGTTATTACTAGAAAACTGCACTCACTTTTAATGAAAACCAAGAAGATGCACATACTGCATTATACAACGGCACTTTTAAAAAAACCCTTGAGAGCCTCTCAGCTTGCAAGTGTATTTAAACTTGTTAGTTCTAAACATACTTCCAGCAAGAGCCAACTTACCCCAAATTAGAACTGACAAATAAGTGAGAGATTTCAATTTAAAGACTAATTGCCTTATTTCCAATTTAACTTAACATGGAAATTCACTGGACAAACAATTTCAGTTGTACTAGTCATCTTCCGAGTCTCAAAGAATGAGTAAATCATACTGTGTAATAACCCTTACATCCATTGTACTAATTCGTCCCCTAGAAATAGGAACATATATCCAAAAGCTAATTCTATAATTACCCTGGAATTGAGGCAGAAAAAATTCAAACCCTCACACTAGAATGTAACTGCTCAAATAAAGAGCTAACAGTTTCTTTTTTAAGGGAAAAGAAGTGGAGAAGCTGTAGGAGGTAAAGATTAAAGCCCATTTTTATTCTGTGAGAAATTGGACTACAATACACTGTGAATTTCAAGAAAGACAACAGTGAGAACACTGTTCCCTTAAAGTTGGCTCATTTCACTGTTGCCTGATGTTACTACTGTGGCATGTCTCTATCAAAACCAGGCAAACAGTTTACCCAGTCAAAACTGACATTTCACTTTGTCTTCCTTGTGGGTTTTACAGAAGAGATTTGTCCATAACAAAGCACATGCAGAAGGTCATCATGGTCCATTAAAAAAAAAAAAAGCACGTAACTAGTCTGCCAAATAAATTGGAAAGTAGGCTTCAGAACTCAGGCATTCTTAAAAGCAACATGATTTGCAAGGAAGCACTTCTTGTAAAGCCAAAGCAGATAAAAAGTAATGCTTAAGGGAAAAAAGGTATATCCCAAGTTCTGTAAATTGTGGCAAGTACTGCAAATGACTTCTTAAAATTAAAATTATTTTACGTCATGCCTCGCTTAACACCTTATGTTTTTAAGGGAACTGTTCCTTTACATCACAGTTAAGTGAAACCAGAAACCTCAATTACTGAAGTAGCCCTTGATCTCACAAAAAACCCAAATATTTATTGGTTTCTATTAGTGATGGAACCCTTATTAGAGATGGGAACCTATTATATTTTTTTCTGACCTCCTAGTTATGTGCATACAGTTTTGATAGTCAAAAGTGTTTTACTCAAACTGAAAAGTCTAAGTTGGAAGGGGCCCTTGGAGATCATTTTATCCAGCCTTCTTTTGAGCACAAGGTCTTAGATTAGGTTATTGCAGGAGCTTGAGTATTGCCAGTGAGGGGGGCTCCTACCACTTCCTGAGTAACCTATTCCAATGTTCAATTGTTCTCACAGTACTTAGTTTTCTTCTTGTGTCAGAATGGAATTTCCTCTGAAGCAAATAATGCCCATTGGTCTTCATCATGTCACCACACACCCTTGTGAAGCATACACCTCTACTTCCCCTGCAACACCGTCTGGGTATCAGAAGAATGCAATTAGAATCCCTCTGAACCTTATTTTTGCTATGCCACCTATGTTCTCCAGCCTTTAAACATTATGGTGACCTCCCTCTATCTTCAGCTACAGAAATCAAATCTGGACACAGTGGTAGAGGTGTGGCCTAAAAATTACCAAGAACACTGGATTCAAGGTGGATCACCTAGCCAGACCACAGCCTGTACTGGTGCTTGGGATTACTTCATTCCAGATCAAAAATTTCACATTCATCTTTTTAACCTCTGAGTTCCAGCCTGTCACTGTCTCCCTGAATGGTTGCTCTACTGGCATACTGCCTCTCTGCCCAGTGTGGTGTCGAATTCAGTTTTGTTCAGAGTACATTCAATTTCATCATCAAGGTTGTTCATAAAGATATTTAACAGCATTGGTCATACTACCAACTCCTCAGGAACTCCAACTGGCAATGAGATTAAAATATACTAACTAAAATACAGGTAGGTGATGTCATCCTTTATCCTTGAGCTTCTACTTGCCGTTAACTCATAAAAGCCTTTCTTGTTATTTTTTGACACCTCCTGCCACTTTGTGCTCCAGGCTTGCCTTTGCCTTCCTAACTGCATCTCTGCATGTCCAAGAAGTATCTTGGTTTTTCTTTTGGGCTATTGCTCTGTCCCCTTTTCATACTTCTCACATGCTTAAGTAGGACTGTTTATTTTTATGCCTACTCCTTTTCCCACTTAGGACCACTCTTGTATTGCAGCAAGGCTGCACCTGAAGACATCTCATCAGTCTTCCAAGGAGCTGCTTTATTCTCCAAGGAAGTCTCTCATAGGATCACTGCTAAGAGTTCCCTCATCAAGTTGAGCAATATGTACTTTGCAGTTCAAATTCATTCATTAGGTATTTATTGGAAAGTAGATACTAAAAAGACAAAACATTTTATATTAATTAATAAATTTCAAATCACAGAGCAAATATTTGCCCACATTTACAACTCAAGCTCTGTATTATCTGATAAATCACTGTGCGATCAAATTAGAATGAAACAAAAGTAATCTTAAATATACGCCAAAGACTAAGGAAGCTGCACAAAGCAGTAAAAAATGGAAAATACACACAAAAATATAACTTTATCTGGACCTTTCTCCTTTCTTTGTGTGCTATCCAACTTCAGTCAAGTCATTTTAGATGAATAAGAAATGTAAGTACAAATTAATAAATCTAGGCAATATTTTTGAGGGACAGATCAGAACCCAGCAGTCATGCATTACTGGTAGATATAACAGGATATTAATATTTTTAAAGCATGTTGACATTAATAACTTTTTTTTTAATTAATGCAATTAAAAGACAAATATGATAAAGTAAAAAAAAAAAAATCATATTTTTCCCCAAAAAAGTTTCTTTTATTCAAATACAGAAAGAAGTCTTTGTCTTCTTCTAATGATAAAGCTTTTCAGCAGGACAGAAAACAAGTTCAGAACTTCTGTTAAACAGTGCTCTCTTGTGGTTCTTTGCATTAATGAAAGTGTAAATCATTATATAAAGACGAAGGAAGTAAGCTTCAAAATTTTTGCCTCCAAGTCTAGCATGAAATGAATCCCTCGGACTTGCATTTCATTACATCCCGCATTTTATTTTTCTAGCACGCCAATAACCTCATTTACTAAAGTCTACCTTTAGATACTGATGGATATTGCATTCAAGGCAATGTATGGAATAATTTAAAAAATCATAATGACAATTTTAGCCTTGATCTTTAATTGAAATTCACAATTTAAAATACGTGCAGTATGAGGATAATATTTAATTCATCAATTCTCCCAAACTCTGTTGGCAGACTTCCTGCACTGATTGGGGTATATAGGTTATTTAAATATGTAGCCACGCCTCATAGCTTCAATTAAATATATCCTTTTTTTGATTAAAATAAAACCTTACTTGCTGGCAGCACAAGAACAGGAAGATTATTCCACAAGATTTCCACCTTTTCTGGCAATACTATGTAAAGCACAAGCTATTCATTATCACATATAACTAAAACATTACAAATGACTGGAAATATCAAATCAATTACTAGATATGATAAAGCAAGACAATGTTTTCTCATTTAAACATATATCTCTTAATCAAAAAGAACAAAAAGGTGCTGACAATACTAACATATAAGAAGATGGTTTTTCCTTTTCAAAATACAGCAGTTACTTTGGGTACAGGACAAAGTTTCAAAGGAACGCATCTTTCAGTTTCTGTAGTTATTTTCATATTGTATTTTTTAAAAGTAAGTACTACACTTATTTGCCATTTATTTCAAGTCTCAGTAGATATTATCAGGGTTATCAGAATTATTATGTCTAAGCTTCTCCTAATTTAAGAGAAATGAAGCAAATTTAACTAACCTGTTCATTCCTATCAAGGCTGTTAGATTTCACAATACCAGACGGCGATCTGACTTGGGCTTGTGCAAGTTCCTGGGGAGCACTCTGAGAATTTGGCATAGGCGGTAAAGGAGCTCTGCGTTTCTTTGGCATTTCAGATGGCAAAGTATTTGAATCATACTGCTTGCTAACGGTGTTAGATCTTGTGATAAACGTTGGCCTTGGCTTGCTCATCAATGGAGTTGCTGGGGCACTGGCAGCCTTGGAGTGCAGGGGGATGGAAAAAAAATCCAAGTTACTGACACTTTCTGGAAAATGATCAACAGTATTGATTGCTCAATATGAATATATTTGTGGAAGTTTTCCTTATACAAACTACATCTTACTTGTTCTTTTATCTTCTTCCTTCGTTGAAAAAAGCTGAAAAATCCTTTGTTTTCCTTCTCCTTCAGAACATCTAAGTTTTCAGATTGGTAGGAGTCTAAAATACAGAACAATAGTACTAGGTGTTATTTACTGCACAAATTCTCCTCCATTCTTACTATCAATGTCTACCATAAGCCTCCTGGAAAGATAAACAAAACGCATCATAAATCATCTATTTTAAGTTTTTCTAAACACTGCAAAATTAACAGGTTTCCTACCATCCATGTTCTTCCTGTCTTTCTCAGAACTCTGAACATATAAGTTTCAGCTGCTATTAATACCCCCAGTACTTAAACCAGTCCATCCCACTTGTCATACAGTACAGTTCATATCACAAAGTCTGTAAAAGGGGAAAAAGAGCATCAGCCTCTCCAACTCTCAGTTCCTAACAGTTTAAGTAAGTGGCAAAGCGTGAGGTGGGACAAGTCAGGCACAGCCCCACAGATGGCATTACTATGGAGAAAGATCACTGAAACACCTGATGGTGCTGCACATCTCACTGCATAGCACTCAGTGAAGACAATCAAGTCCATTTTGGCATCTTGCAGAATTTATCATCCTTACATAGTCTTACTTGTGCAATTGAACTGTAAATCTAAAGGCTGTCTTAAT
The DNA here is from genome assembly GCA_013389865.1 of Piaya cayana. Classification (NCBI taxonomy): domain Eukaryota; kingdom Metazoa; phylum Chordata; class Aves; order Cuculiformes; family Coccyzidae; genus Piaya; species Piaya cayana. Next base: position 26,846 of record WAAB01018541.1, on the reverse strand, counting down.
TTTTTTCCTGGACTGCACTTCAAGGAAATCACATTGAATGGAAATGCAATGAGCAACAAAAATCAGCAAGGTCACTATGGGGTCTTGGAACAAGTATCAATATAAATATGACTGTAAATTTAATCACTCGATGCAGGGTATAACTATACAGAAATACTTCACAAATTGTTTGGTATATTCACTTCTTTATTATCATTTTTAATATGCATTTATGATAGGATAATTACTCATGCTACAGTTAAACAGACATTATAATAGGAGCAGATGGTAGTGTCAAATACAGTTTCACTGCCTATTTCAGTACATCATACCTTGCAAAGATGGTAAATTTAAATCAACTGGTGATGTAGCTACAGAAAGACAAAAAGAAAGACAGAAAATGTGAATCTGAACCAAGGATGCAGTTATAAGTCACAAACACAGAAAGGCAAGCTGAGTCCTCAACATCAGGAAAAAGTAATTAGGTACTTCCCTGAAATAAAAACATGCATACCTGCACTACCTAACGCTATAAACAATTTACAAGCCTGAAGAAGTACACCACAGACTGCAATCTTGTATGTGAGGAGAAAGACTCCACTTATATTTCTGAAGAGGAAAACCAGCATATACAATAGTTTGCTCTGTAAGTTTTGCAATGTCAGGCAGTACAAACTTGGAAAACGAAGAAGAAAATAAAATTAAAATATTATCTCAATAAAATAAAATTTGAATTTAAATTCTATTAAGTAAAAGTTACAATCTCACTGCTTACTTTCATAAAGTTGAAAATTCAGAGCTCTAAAGCTGTTTGCAAAATGGAAATGGTGAACTACTTTGTATCAAGATAACCAAAGTACATCTATAAACTTCCTATCAGTGTAGAAAGCATATAAGACCCCTTGCTCTCCCGTAAGGATTTTTGGGTGTTGATTTAAATGAAGCCACATCATATTGTGCAAAAAGCAGCTCTGCCAGTCTGTAGATGAAAGCAGTAGCCAGACAACAAAGAAGACAATGCACTATGGGCACACGGAGTCCAAATAATGTGTTTAGACAAGTAAAAATATATCGTTTCCACTGAACAAGAGAAAGGTATTTCATTTTTGTATTGTCTGTAGGAAAAGGACATATTTTCCAAATCTGCCATTCTCTTGTCCTTCAAGATAACTGGCCTTTGGGATGTAATTGAGAGAACTCTTGAAACTGTAACCACTAAATGATAAGCTTACAATATTTAGTTAGAAGTGGCAGGGAGGAAAGACACAGGGAGGAAAAAAAAACAACAAAACACCAAGTTTTAGAGCAGAAAAAACAAAGCAACTAGAACAGTGGTCAAGAACAGGAGTGAGCCAATATTACTGCATGTTTGTACTGAGATACAATTTTCTGTGAGAAATGTCTAAAACAGAAGAAAACACACTGCATAGAATCTTTAATCACAATCAAATAAACCCTTCATGAAAAAGACAAACTCAGAGCTAAAGTTAAAATGAGGCTTAGGAATATCTGTACAAACATAAGGAAGTTAGTTCATTGTGCCTCTGTGGGACCACAGTTATTCCTTCACAATGTATAAAACTAGAAAACAGTGTTCATGTTTATTTCTGAGAGCTATCAGAGCATTCTAACATTTTAAAAAATTTAAATAACTTTAAAACAAAACTAAATTTCTCTGTTTCCATTATTTTCACTTCATCATGATTCTGTGCCTCTCCTATGAGCCAAGGAGAAGGAAAAGCAGGGATTGCTTTTAAGTGATTACTGTACTTAGCCACCTTTGCTAGTACCTAACACCTTGTTAGAATATAAAACCTTTATATAGCACTTCTCAAACGTAAGTAGAGATAAACTTGTCCCAGTTTCAATTTTGTCGAAGACTAATGAAATATATACTAAGTTGCTAGAAATTAATTTCTTCATAAGTAGAAAAAAAACCAATAAAAAGTATACATTATTGAAATACTAAGTAATTGCTTTTTCTGTAACTGCAATTTACAAAAGTTATCTTACCTCGACTGATATCCATGGCATATAATTCTCTTAGTCCAAGGTCATTAAGAGATTTTGTCACATCAAGGGGTTCTTGAGACTGATAGTTCTTCAGCAGCAGTGTATGTGAAGGATCAAACTCACATTTACTACAGATAATTGGTATGAGTTCTTGAAGGGGTATATGTGGACTAACTCTTACTACCGTCTTCTGTGTCTTCTTGTAGTTTATCACTACCCTTACAGTTTGCTAAAGAGAAGAGAATTCCAATAAATACCAGCACAAATTCTGAAACAACTGGCAACTTTATAACAGCCTTAGAGTAATCACAGGAATTCCCTTATGGAATGGCCAGGTTCACAATGTTAAGGTTTCAGTACCATTACAAGAGAAACCAAGAACTATTTTGCAATTTTCTTCTACTCAAGAAAAGGACATGAGTCTCCTCCTCTTTTAGCAACTATTGTTTGCCTGTCCCACAGAGTAGATGCCTGGAGCGAGGCGCCTACTAGTTTGCAGTAGGTGGCTGTGGAAGTCAGCCAGTGAACCATGAGAGCACGTGTGTGCACACATGTAGGACAAAGGTGAAAGGGCAGCAGAACTTCCCTAGCCCTGTCTAAGTGCTTTACATAAATTAAAACCCAGTGTTCTTCTATACAGCATATAAAAAAGCCCAGTAGCAACAAAATTTTAAAAAAAAAAGTATGTATTAAAGGAACATGAATGTACAATCAGAAGGGCATATATATTACCGCATGACAGATGGTATGAGTCTTTGATTTTCAGTTTGTGTAAGGCTGTATTCAGCCACACTTCATCTGCAGAATTTGTCAAAAAGACACTAAGGCATGCGATTTCAAATAATATTGTTTCCTTTCAGCAGCAAAGATGTTTGCCACAACAGATATATTTTACCTAAGAAGAGGTTACCAAGAACAAGGAGCCAAGCATATTGAGAGGATGAGAGGCAAGGGGAAAAGCTGAAACAAGAGATTAAGCACCAGCTTAACTTGTTTAACACAACAGTGATTCTAATTTCCTGATATGCTTTAATTTTAGTTCTCACCTCTGGTATAACTGGAGCAGGTTTCTTCTTATCCATTTGTTTTGGCTTTACAATCATCTTTTCCACTTCAAGCATCCCCACTGGCGTGTTAGGTTTGAATTTAATCTGTTTATTGTCTGCTGATACCAACTCTATAGTATGACTTGATGGATTTAAATGATACTGTGCACAGAGAAAGATCAGTAAGTCCATGACTGGCTTCCTGTGAAAGACAAATGGAACTGTCACAACAGATGAGAATTAAGCAGGCTGCAACAAAACATACTGCTAAACGTTTAACCCAGGTCATCCTTTCCCTTCCAACACTAAATAATTACTCCCAGACACCAACTTTAAATATCCAATGCTAAAAAAAAAAACAACCGAAAAAAACCCCACAATGACAAACCAACCCAACCCATCACCCCACCCCTGCCAAAAAATGCCTTCAAACCCACCACTTAAAAGAAAATTAAACTAGTTTGCATAAAAGTATGTCAAGTGCTTCAGCAACGGGTGAAATTTTTGCTTGTGCAAAGTGATGCTTTTCCTAAGGTCGGCAAGGACACTTCATGCAAACTGTAGCAGTGGTGATAAATGACCTGCTATTCATTAAGATTGGTTTCCTTACAAAACTTGTAATTTTTTTATCCATTCTGAGGTTTACAAGGGACTTGAAGAAATTCTGAGCATGAGTGATTTGGAGAAAGCAAGAGAAAATAAGTTTGAAGAAGTCAACTTTTAAGCAGGTTTTGCATTAGAGATCCCAAAATTAAGGCCAGGTGTATAATTAGACAGGGGAAAGAGACTAAATGATGACATAGTACTTGGATGCCGTTTCTTGTGAAGCTCTGTGTAATGCAACAGATGCCCTTTCCATAATGAAGTATGGCAAACAGAACTTTTCATACATAGTTACTTTCTGTATGTCCTTTTTCTCTCAGTGCTCAAAGAAGAACATGTAGAGCAGTGTAACAACTGAATAAGGTTATAGTAATATCAGGTCACTAAAACTGTTCATTCCTCAATAATTTTTAGAGTTGGGTAATCATTTGTAAGAAGCATTTAATTTTGACACCTTCTGCATTTCTCAGTTACAGTTACAAACAGGGAAATTATCACCTGCTCTGTCTTACAAGGATATTATGAAAATAAAAGTTCGTGAAGCAATCAAATGCTTTATTGAAAAGAGCATTGGAGTGTCTAGGAGAAAATTAATATAGGGTTTGGCTAGTATGGCTTTACCAGAAATCTTAAATTCCAGATGTAATCTCGTAACAGATGCAAGTAGCATAGCCTAATGAGAAAATAAATAGCTTCTACAAAGAGCTATTAAACTAAGCAGAAATCTAGATTATATAAAGATGGTGAATACATTTATTAAGTAGGAAGTTAAAACAGACTTTTCATATTATATGGTTCTGTAAAAAGAATTAAGAATGACTCAATATTAGAAATTACTGTGAACACTGCTTTTTTCCCCTTTAATTAATTCTAGAATATCATTCCTGTTTTCACTTGGTCCTAAAGAATAAGTATTTCTTAAGCAAACTGTCTTCTGATTTCTGGAAGCAGGGCGGGACTCTCTGATGTACACCTCCAGAAGATGGAAACAGTTAGAAAGTTGATAGATAAAGTTACTGTAGACCCTTTTTTTTTTTTTTTTTTTTTTCCCCCCTTCAGAAGAACGTTTCTGCTGACTTCAGTGACAGGAGAATACTTGCCTCTGGAGACAAAGGCAGGATGAACAATAAAACCAAAAAGCATACAGAAATGATGCTACAAGGTGTGAAAAAGTAGCTATTGGATGATCTAAAGCAGCATAGAAGAATGCAATATACTCCCATGACTTCACCTAAATGATATACATCAGCCCAAGAAATATATAAATGCATGAAGCACTGAAGAAAAATAGCTATTGCTCTTTTCACAGAGCTAAACCAGAGAGTTTATTTCAATTCTTCACTCGTATATATCACAACCTGCTCCAATTAGAAGAAAGAAGAAACTACTCTATTTCCTGTACTCCTGACCCATAACAGAACAAGTACATTCATCTCACCCTTACAAGAGAAAAGCTGCAAATGCAAATCACATTGTTTCACCATTTCACTGTGGGCAGGGCAGGGGAAAGCAGGAGGGAACCAGTGGAGACAGCAGACACTGCTTCGGCAGTGACCTTTCTGGATTCCCCATTACTATTTTTCTGTTGCATTTTATACACTATCTAGCTTTAAAAGCTGCCCTTCCTCTGGCCTTCAGTTATTGGAGAATGGGGAGAACACTGAAGATGACCAGGATGAGCATTCACAAGCAAACACCTCAGAAAGTCATCCTGTGGAAATGCACCATGGTGACAGAGGGGAGCCGTCTCTTTAACCAGAGTCACAACAAATGACAGAATGGTAAATGAGATACATAGCTGCTCACAAGCAACAGATGTGTACATGCAAATTAGTACACAAAACGAGAGATTTTGTGCAAATTTGCTTTCCATTGCTACTTCCAGAAATGACCTGCTTGACTGGAAAATGGAAGTGCCTCCCTCCGCTGCAGGCCAAGACACTTCAACCTACTGCTGTAGACAGGTATTCCTACAGTGATGCAAAAAGCAATCTTTTTTCTGCAATCACATCCTCCAAAACTTGTAACACTGTTTTTTTCCCAAAGACTTCAAAGATTGCAGTTAGAGGAGTACATATATCACAGTAAATTTAACAGCTTCTATAAATAATATTTAGTAGCATCCTAAGACGTGGCCATCAGCTGTCTCAGATTACATCAGTGCTTGTCCTCCTTTACAAATCTTTAAGTGCAACTTCACCACATTACTTAATTTTCTGGAAATCTGAGATCATAACATTCATTAATGTATTCCTGCACCCCTTCATCCCTCATTTGTTTTTCTCTAGCTATTCCTACCTAACTAAATAACAATTAAAAGTGGCCAATAGCATCCTCTTGTTACATCACATAAAACCGACCTTCACCTAGAATGTAACCAACCATATTATGTTTGTAACCAACAATGAAAGCTGTTCCTTCAAGTACTGCGTTAAGTGTTTATAAGAAAAAAATGCATCGGGTTTCTACTCTCCCCTCCAAAAACAAATGCTAGGAACTTGCTACTTTTGGCAAAAACAAACAAAACAAAAAAAGCCACTTGAGGTTCTCAAATGCTCAGACTTTAGAAACAAATTTTTCCTATCACAAGTTTTACAGCAAGCACACTTGAAACCAAACTCTGTCAGTAACTACCAGAAGTATTCCTAGGAAGGGATGAAAGGAAAAAGACAAAAAGAAGGGGGAAAAAAAGGCAAAACGAAGGAGAAAAAAAAAAAAAGCTGAAAGAAAAAACCCCCAAACCTACACAAGGCTTGCCTTTCTGTATATCTCTTAATTACTTAGGACTATGGCTTCATGGCCTTCTTTGAATAAATATTTACTAAAGCTATTCTCCAAAGAGAAAGAGACATTTGTTTTCACAGAGAATAACAAGAAAAAACACCAACACCCCCAAAACTTATTACTAACAAATGTAAGTACAATAGGTTTTAAAAAGTAGGGCAACACTACAAAGCTTGTTATTCACTAGCTAGCTACACCGAGTAAACCCACAGTTTAAGATCACCTTAATGACTGAAAATACTCAAGAACGGATCAAATTAAAACTCACAAAGGACTCTAAGAAAATAAAAAAAAAATCAGCAAAGCTAAAGGACACTCTGAAAGCAGTCCGAAACTGCAAAACTATTTGTTTGACACACCATTTCCAAATAAAATGCAGGTCACTATCATACTAACCTCTGAAATCTCTAAGTTTAGTTTGTTGTATGCATCAGTAAATTACCATTCAATTTTGAGAAAACTCTCTCAAACACTGCATTTCTGCTTTGGATGAAAACAAAAAACCCAAACTTAAACTGGTCAGGAAACGCACAGAACAGCTCTTCAAGTTATTCTTTTTTCCCTTCTTTGACTGCAGAAAATTCATTTACATTACCTGGTTTAAATAAATAAATAAACCAGGCTGCATGCTTTCAGTAGCAAAGACACTGGAAATACACTAACACACACAAGTACAACATACAAACAGTTTCTTTATTTCAGCTTAATAAAGCAACAAATGAGCATCCTAATTGCTCTGATCCATACAAAGCCTTGCATAGGAGCCTTCTTCACAGACGCAATATGATAATCAATATGACATTTTAAGTCCCAGGATTTATGATTTCAACTCACCAGTCAATGCCCAGGTCTTTCTCAACCAAAGGCAACTTGAGGGTTATACTCACAATCTATGCTACCAATTAGCAGACTGAACTATGTACCTAAAATTAAAACCAGCTTAGGAAAAATATGTTTGATTAAAAAAAAAAAAGTTTTCCAAAGTGACAGCTAGAAACTATTTCTTTGAAGCCCTATTGATTTTGTCTGAAGTGATGACACCATTCTTTAAGAGTACTAGTAGTCTACAGATAGCAGTGCTGAGCAAGAGCTGAACATGACTTTGTACCCAAGTAGGATGCAGTAGCTCACCTTTAGGTCTAACAAGGAAAACCTGTGTTGGAACATTCAATGACTCGTACAAACCAGTATTTGTCTAGAGAATTGCAGTGACTAGAAGGAACAATAAGTACGGGCACGGATCCTGACAGGTGCCACACAGAATTTCTGAATCTCATAAACAGTCTTCCCAAAAGGCAGGGAAATATATGAAATATGTTTATGTTTACACATCTGTCCAAAAATACCCAGGCTTACACAGCTCCTCTATTTTACTGATTAAAACCTAGGTGAAGTTTAAAGTAAACTACATCATGAAATGAAAACTAAACAAAAATGTAATTTTGTGTACTTACCTCCCATTCACTGTAGTATACTTGATCACATCTCCTGGCAGGACCACTGATAGTTCAATGTCCTTATCAATTACTTTCTCCTTCTGTTCCATGATAAGGTTGGCTGATTCTGCGTCATCAAACGGAGTAACAGCAAAGGGGTTTGTTTCAGATGGAGGAGGTGGCACTCTAGGCTTTCTTCTGAAATAAATGGGTAAAAATTAAAAGTCAAATACGTATTTATACCTATGTTTCCATACTGGCAAACAAATACGTGTCAGAGCAGACATGAACCACACTTAGTTCTTTTCACTCAGACTGTTTAAGTGATACGTGCAAGGAAGAGATGAAAGAATACTTTCAACAATCAACGGTGATTTAAGACAAAAAAAAACCCCAAAAGATGAACATCATATTATAAAAAAAAAGAAAAAAAAGCCCAACAAACATCAAGCCCAAACCAGAAACTGTTGTCTTAATATACATTAAAAAAAGTAAATACATTAGGTTTTTTCTCCCTTGGGTTATGCAAACGACCCTATTTGTGCATTCTCCAAAAACATTTACTTTCCCATCTTAATGGCAAGCTAATATGCTCTTGAATGCAAAGACTGATCACCAAATAAGCCTCACTTATTTCATTTTTAAAAAACCAAAACAGTATAAAAAGAAAACTTTCTACATATCTTCATATATATGTTACAGTAAATTCTGAGAGCAAGACTCTCACATCCTACAAAATACAGTCAAGTATCCCCTCTTACTCCAATAACTTCCCCCAATTCCCCAATATTATTACATTACAAAGATACTTAAGAATTCCTCCGTTAGAAACAAAATCAAAAGACCCTGTGGAGACGCACGACCTGAGAACTTTTTAATTCCTTATAAACGGTCTTTCAAAGAGCTTGAATGGAACCACATTCACAGAAAGTTCAAATACATTTCAAACATAATGCACACAAAGGTTCCAAAAATATGCTCGCAATTTAGATTCTGGAGCTGTACCAAAATTTACTTACTTTAAATGTAACCAAAGAAATTAACTTCTGTAATTGTCCTACAGAATTAAAACAAAAGAACTAGCATACAATAACTAGACACGCTTTGGGAAAACAAAGTTTAAAGTCACTCACAATGAAGAGCAAACAAGGTCCAGAGCAGCATTGCAAAATACAACTGTGTAATGAGACTTCACATGACCAATCTGTTTCTGAAAGTGCTTAGAGTTTTGAACTTCAGAACTGCGTACTGAAAAATTAACTATTCACAGCCTCTCAGAGCTAGTAAGAGTACTTGCAGACCTCCAGACATGCTGAATAAGGATTCAGCATCAAAATATTTACCTCCTTTCTGTTAATGTTTTAAATTACTTTTGGTGAAACATACTCAGGGTAGAATCCAAGACATGTGGCATTAGCTGCAAATTTAACTTTGGTCGCCACAGCAAATTGCACGGGTTGTTTCTAGGTTATGCTAACATTGCAAAATGTATGAATCAAAATTTTTTTTCACTCCTCCTCTATTCCCCCATCCCCAATTACTTTTAGCTTTCATATAACTGCCAAAAAGAAATTATTAGCCATCAATTATTAAACATCAATGCAACTACTAAAAAAACCCCAAAACCTAAAAACTCAATCTAAGACATCTTCTACAAAAATAAAAATCCAAATCAATGCAGTACTGCTCAAATCAATGCAGTACTGCTTTTCCCCTTCTATACTCACTCTTACATATTTAGGTGACTTCAAATGACCATTAAATTATATTTATTGCAACTGAACTCAGAATTCAACCCTTGATGACAACATGCCATAGAAAGCTCTGCTTGCAAATGCTACTGGACTCTATTTTCCATTAAGCAGATGAATACAGTTTCATTGCTGTAACTCTGCTATCACTATAGCATGCTTAATCACACACAGCAATACATGCACAGTTCACATCAGTAAAATGCAGCTTTATTTATCCAAGGTCTGACGTGTAGAGAGCTAGAACTGATAAAATACTCTTGCCAAAACTTGTGCAATATCTATGCAACACACATCAGGTAGCTGAATGAGGTCAGCTGAATCCACACATATATCACTGCAGAGCGATGTACCCTACCCATCTCTAGCACATCTTTATGTCCTTTACGGTTAGTTACGCTTATGTTTCCTGCCTCACACGAAGGAGGAAAAATCTCCAAGAATACTATTTCAAAAGTTACTCTGAGGTTTTGCCAAGCTCTTATTAAACCACAGGGATCTCAGTACTTCCATTTTCTGTTTCCAGAAGCTGTGCTTCTTTTTTCTTTGTTCTTCACCAATTCTCTCATCTCTCATTCTTAACCTAAAGTATTTACATTTTGTTTTACAAATTTTTCTTTTCTTGAGTTTGTGTCTCTCTCTTGTCACAGAAGAGGCTGCCTAGCAGGTGAGGGAACCCCTGCACTTCCAGTGCCTCACAGCATGGGGAAGAACTTGTTGCCATGATGGCATTCATAGGTGCAAATTAAGAACAGCAAGTGACTGGATGGTGGAAATATATTTGCAGGGGTAGCTTCAACCCACACACCCTCCCCTCCTCTTTTGCACTATGGGGCCACTAAGAAGCTGACACAGCTGATTTCTCTCAAGGAATCCTCCACATGCCATTTATTCAAATGCCAAAAAGTAAAACCAGCATTATCCAAGTAACTCCAAGTCTATGCTGTCATTTCAAATACTTATTCATTGTAGACAGCAAAGAAAACCCCAATTCCCTCATGCCTTTCATCTCTACAAGGAACTCAGTAAACAGGGAAAGTGGCTGATTTTTAATGAATTTGCTAGGAGGAGTGAGTGGTTAAAGTAGTTTCTTCTCTTGAAAAGAAGAAATCCCTTCATTTTTATAAAAATAAAACACAACTATAACAAAGAGCGTAAGTTCCCAATCACATAAAGCCAACACTTTAGAGGTCAGAAAAAGAAGTGTTCAGTACATTGTCTTAGTCGGAGCATCTTTCATGTTCAGACAGCTTCCAGGTGTGCTAGGAGCTAAGAAGACCCAGTCTAATTTTCAAAGTAAATATTAGAAGGAGTTAGAACAACCAATAACATAATCTTTATTTTCACTGCTACTATAGGACTAGAGCAAAGCTCTATGTACAGCTTATTTACCTACAACATAGAGGGAGCTAAAAGAAAATTTTTAATCAAATAACATCACAACTCATAAGAACTTCTCTTAAAATTGTGCTGCAGCATCCTACACAACCAGGGTCCCAACCCCGTCGTCATCTCCACAGGTCCCAGTGCCATCAACTGGCCAACCTTCCCTACACCACACATTAAAACTGCCAATCTCAATTCATCAGAAGGCAGCTTCTTCCCACTGTTTATCACCAGAGATACAATTCAAGATAACTATTACACTGTAATAGCTTGAATGTCATCATGTCACCCTCTGTTTAATCAATTATCTAAGACAAAGGAGGAAAAGGGAAAAAAAACCCAACATACTAATCTTTCTTCTCCATTTCTTCCTAGCCCTGGTAAAGGCAGCCAGAGGGATACCCACAACACACTCACAGGGTCTAACAAGCACAAGCTGATGCAGTTTTACCAGTGCATCTGGAGCCACTGGCTTATGTCAAGTCTTTTAGCTAGCCCTCATCTTGTGAGACTACATTGTTCCCAAGACAATTGATTCATATCTCAGATATTTAAACTTCTTAAGTCCCATCTGCAATTCCCACCAATTGTTGTGAGAGAATACAGCTCCTGTAAAGACATTAAAGAATCCATTCAGCCAAACACAGAGAGAAGACTTCATCATTTTGTTAAGAAAAACAATACATCTTTTAAAATTAAATACAAGGCCATAGTCAATATTTTATGTGATTCAGATCCCACTTCCACAAGATAAAGTGTCACTGCTGTTTCTCAACATGTTTCCTGCTCACAAAAAAAAACCAAAACCAAAACCAGATCCCAGCGTTAGTGATCTGAATGTGTGGAAGCCCTTTTGAAAATAAACATCTGGCAGAGTAAATAAATAAAATATCTATTTATTTGATTTTCAAAAAAAAATTCTATTAGAAAGTTGCAAGCTGTTTATTTTAACTGCCAGTAACTAAAGAAAGACAATTTAAAATAATGAGAAACACTTGAACTGAGAGTGACCTGGATATTCCAGTTATCACCAGCCCTTCGTTTCAGTAAGGATCACTGTGTCCCCCCCCCAAAAAAAAAAAAAAAGAAGAAATTTATGCACTAGATTTGTGCACAACTAAAGGCTACAGCATAGAAAAAATCCTCGTCTTCACATGTTGGTACGAAGGAACATATATGTTTACACCACTTAACTTCCCATTTTAAACACAGTTACCTGAGACACTAGACAAAGACAGCTTGATAGCCCTCTTACTAAAATTATTTTGTATCTAACCTCCAACATCAGAACCAACTCTCAAGTTTCCTATAGCAATCATCTAGGACAGGAAAGGTCATAAGGGACCTCATCCACAATTCAGACATCTCTCAGGTACTGAAAGAATTCTACTAAACAGAGTAGAATAAAAACAACAGTTAGACTTAAATTTGTCAATTTGACTTATGGCACCATAAAGAACACTGGTTTATACAAAGAGCAACTACTCTTTTTTTTATATTCAACTTTACAAAATTATATATGCAGATGTACAAGCAGCACTTCAGTTTATTTTCAAGTTAGAAAAAGATCTTGCTCTACTAAGATCACATCATGAGAGGAAAAAGGTCACTGCAATAGAACTTTTCCTAGAGCTTTTCCTGCCTTTGACCTGTCAACCCGAACAATTATTATAAAATTTTCTCACTTATTACAATAATCCTGCTCCACTGCTATGCCACAGAAGTGGACAGCCAAAATTTTGCACATCATCTGCTCATCTAAGGAGCAGTTGAACAGTCCAGAACACTAAGAACATTAAGAACATTAATTTATTTTGGTTACAATGATACATCTGTTTTGGCCAACAAGTATGCAAAATATTTAGGCCCCTAATTTTACTTATAAGCATTCCCAGCACAATGCCATCTTTAATAGTCACATAAATTTGTCTTCTACACTAAGAAAATATCACCAAAGTACCAATTTTCCTCCTATTTATTCAGTTCCCTGTTTGGGGATTATGGTTTCACACTACCTGCAGCACATATCTTCAAGAGCAAACATTAATTGCTAGGAAAATGCTTGGAGACAGCCGCAGCATTACTATCCGATTCTGATCGTCACAGTCCAAATGACTGAAGTTATCAATGCATGACCAAAATGAGCCATTTCTAAAGTGGAAGCACTACTTTCCACCCTCTAACTGGATGTATGAGCTTCCTACTTAGGTCTGTGCTGATATTTTATAAGAATAGAGACCTACATGGGACTGTAAACAAAAATTCAGCTAAGAACTATTCTCACTTCATTCCTTTTTCACCATGTCTGGTATTACCACACTAAGATTAACCTGAAAACATTTAATATTTATTTGAAGACTTCCACAGTCTCTAACTTGCCATTACCTCTATCTTTATCTAAGGTTTTTAAGGTATATAGGAAGCCTATTATTTTTGATACCAGCTCAATAAATGATAATTTAGATAGTATTTATTTCCCTAGAGTTACTGAAAACTACTAGGTTTAAAATATTACAGCTAATTGAATACACGACAAGGTAATGTTTAAAAATCATGCTCAAAGAGCAGTTTGCTTTTGCTCATGCAAAGCATCTCTCTTTCCAGTGTAGTTTAAAGTAATTTTTAACTGGAGTTTGGCTATGTCACATTTTATTCATCTTGACTAACTTACCAGCCACCTGCATTTCTACAAATAATTGCAAGATGCCAGAAGTACTGCAAAAAAAGGTTACTTTAAAGTTAGTTTTAACATACTGTAGTATTCTAATAATTACGCTTAACATTAAACAGCCCAAGTATTTGCTGTACCAGCCTCATGGCATCTATATAATGCAACTATCAGCCTTGATACTGGGCTTTCATCTGTAGACCAATATCACTGTTTGATACACAGTCTTATCTCTTTACTTCTACTATAAAAGCACCAGCAGGACATTAAGATCAAGGTGTGGATCAATCAGAGTCAAGGGCTGTCCGTTCTTGGGTTATCCCTTCAAACCAGATTTATGTAGGGCAAAATAAAAGAAAAATATTTGCTGTACCTGTTCCACAGAGAAATACAAGCTTTCAGGTTCTAAGCTTATCAATTCAGTTATTTGGGGAAGATTCTGAGGTTACATGGTTTGGATATTGTGTCTAGCAGGTGGCTCAATAGGTACCAAAAAAACTAAGAAGTTCAGAAACACCTTTTAAGTTCTGTTTCCAGGTAGAGGAACAAACAATAACAATTTGTAAATCTTTTGTGATACACTTCTCTATACAGATCCCCAAGGCTGAAAGAAGACCAATATTAAAAGTAATACTGGTATTTAAAAAATAATACAAAAGAGTAAGATTGCACTAGAAATTAGGCACTGGGTAAATAGCTCTCCCAACATAAAAATGTGTCGTGCAACTGATACACTGACTGACATGCCAATAGTAATCCTACGGGTGGTAAGATTATTAATAAACTGATCTTTGAAGATTATCTCTATGGGTTTACTCAGTGAGGTTCCAGCAAACAATAAAGCACCTGCAGATGTTCTCTTATTTATGCCTATATTCAGGTGAATGCTACAACAAAAACATGTAAAATACCTATATTTCTACTTTCTTTTCATAAATAAATTGGATCAAGAAAATAAGATATCCCTGGAATCAAGACAAGCTTTCAAAGCTCTTACCAGAGAAAAGTCTTTCCTGGACAATGGGATATGTGGAATCCCCCCCTAAGTAGCCTCATAGCTCTAAAGAGTTTTATTTAAAAAGTCTTATCCTAGAGTGAAAAAAATCACAGACTGGGATGGTAACCATGACAGTAAGGTGAAAGCCTAATGGAATTGTCAGACGCCTGGTTCACACTAAAAGCGAGAAAGCAGCAAATGAACCCTCCAGTTCCCTCCAGAGCATTTGGAACAAACACAGACTTGACTGTCTGTCCCCATGGCAGTGGCAGTCTTGAAAACAGAAGACACTGTATTCCAGCCATAATTCATGGAATGTTTTCTCTTATTAGAAGGAAAAAGGGGAGATTCAGAGGCAATATAAACTGAAATACAAATACAAACTTCTGTAATATAATTATCTTCTTATAACTTAATAACTCTGTAATATAATTTACTTAATAACTTCTGTAATATAATTTAGTCAAGTACAAATTTTAAAGTTTTTTTATAAAACTGACTCATTCATTGCCCTTCAAAACCAAATCATAACTATTATTACAATGATCTTTTCAAGCTCACTTAAAGACTAGCCAGCTCCTGAACACGGACAGCCACTGACTTAGTGTTGCCTTACACCACTCAACCAGTTATCTCCTCTTTAGGCATAAGAATTGCATCACTGCTAGGAAGACATCCAAGAGCTCAAAATCCTAACAGGCAACAGAGGATAAAAAGTACTTCATGCTACAAATTAGCATGAAGCATATTATTAGTACTGAGGAATCACAGAAATGTGTTCCAATACAAAAAGTTCCTTCACAGCACATTCTGTTGTGCCAAAAGAAGTACATTTTTTCTCTCACAAAACAAACAAACAAAACCAAAGAGGTGTAGTGGAAAATCTGCTCCAACAATATTACTTCTAAGGAGGTCAAGATCTTAGTCTTCTGAAGTAAATAGAGTTAACACAAAACACAAATACCAACTTTGTGTGTCCATGTGCAACATATCCCTGCAGTAACCAGATACTTATGTCTATTTGCAACCACTTCACAAACTATCAAATGCAAAAAACAACCCAGAAAGTACAAAAAAATCTTGAACAGCATTTGAAACAATTAATACTTCAAATGACTCATTTAGCCTTTTTTATATTTACAGTTATGATAACAGCCTGACAGAAAAGAGAACAGGGAAGAGAAAGCAGTAAATCTGTAACAGTAACTGAGTAATATATAACTGGCTGAATAAACAGGAAAAGACAACAAAGAACAGCTTGAGCTGAAAGGGGGAGCTTAACCTTCGATAAACTAATAAACCTAACAAATGCTTAAAACTCAAGCAAACGTATATTACCCCCACTAGGAACAAACCCTCAAATCTTCAAGAACTGCTATAAAAGGATGTTCATACAGATATTTTTCTCCCATACCAGTCAAAAAAGTTCAATTAAGGGCTCTCAAATAGAGCAAAACCTGAATCTGCCCTTCTGGCCGTTATCTCCTAGTCATGAAAGCAGATGTAGCACCACTATATTTTCAAAGCCTGCAGATGAAACACCTAGCTCTGTCCATGGCTTTTTCACCTCCTATTTTGAACATCAATAGAGGTAAGAATTGTCAATTTATCTGAGCTTTGCTGCTGCTGCTTTTCTCTCCTGTTCAAAATCATGTTTTAGAAGTAACACTGAAGGCAGAGACTGGACGGATTTAGAAGCTGAGAAAGGTAAAGAAAAGAAAAGCAGAGCCACTCAGTATCACAGCAGCCATGGAAGACTAATACAGATCCTCCCCTTTTTCCTTAGATAAACACATGCCTCAAATATAGGTTTATGGGCATATATGTTGAGGGGTAATAGATAAAATAACACAGGACAGCAGCTGGGAAGCTCTGCAGTAACAACAGGGCAGAAAACTTTACTCCCTCTTTCTTTCAGCTGCTGTGAAAGGTTGGGTTCAACTGCAACAGTCCCATTTCCCCACTGAAGATTCACATACAGGAACAATAATTGAGCCAAGCATAGTGATGAGACTTTGAAAAGCACTTTGAAAAGTCTGGGTTTTATGCAAGTGTTTGGAATAGAATAAGCCTTTTCTCTTGTAGAAAGCTCTTCAGCTATCAGAAGCTTTCTCATAGCAGTTATGTCCTGTAGCTATCTACGGTTTGGTAACACTTCAAAATATTTTGTACATTTGTATAACCAAGAGATGGGAGGATTTAGTAAACTGGAGAACAGACATGATATTAAAGCATTCAAAAAGAATGGGAAGCAGGGAAAGTTTCCTACCCTGTGCATGAAGCTTAAATATACACACATACACACAGAGGTGCTATGTGACATATGAAGTATGGACAGAGAGTTCACTCTACTCAGACAACCATTCAGCAAACAAGGCATCTTATTTCTCTACAGGAAAGAAAATGAAAAACATTAAATTCACGCTAAGCTAAAATGTAGTACTAAAATAAGCCTTTTTAAAAAAAACTAGATTGCAAGAGAAGCATCTTAGCAGTTAATATCCTGAAAGCCAGGATGTAATAAAGAGGTTTCTCCCAAAGTATGAACAACGTAGCTTTAGTTCCACAAACAGAAGCACAGAGCATCTCAAGCTAACGCTCACAGTAAAACTAAGAACTGCTGTGACTACCTATCTGCCACCAGATTCCTCTGCTCATCTTTCATAGCTTCTTCCTCACTACTCCTCTCCCAGCATCCTCCTCAGAAAGCAAAGTGGGAAACCCTCTTGCCTCCAGAAATAGGGTTGCATTTCCTACCTCCTTAAATGTCACTGCTGCTGCTGGAGCCCAATCCTAATGTCTTGTGTGCAGTGAGGGGAGATGGGTGGTTCTAAGCACAGCCAGAAGTCCTGCCCCAGCCTTCTTCTTATGCACCCGACCACCAGTTTTCACAGCCACCTTTACTGCCACTGACAGCAGAAGCTCCCTCCCCTTTGTCCTACTTTTAAGTTAACTCCCTCATTGGCTGGCAATTCAAGACCCTAGTTGAATGCCATTATTTCCTCCCCCAAACTCATCCACACCTACATATAAAAGGTGTCATTAGCCCCGTTCTCTGCTTTCTTCTGGACACTCAAAATTCACTAGATACATTTCTTACTGGACTTGTGCAGAAGATGATATTTCTTCAAAAGAAATCTGGCTCCCAGCATGATGGATGTAACACCAAAGCTGGTTTTGGATGATCCATTACGTCCATTAGCAAGCCTCTGCTCTTTCTGAGAAAAGGTATAGGATTTCAGCATTCAAGTGCTGAAAAAAACATTTAGGAAAGGAGAGGCATGCTTTTTTACTAACCTTCATAGTGCTTATTATCAGCAGCAGCTTTGGGGCATGTAGAGAACCTTTCCTTACAACTGTGCTGATGAACAATTTGTTATAACTACTATGCTTCACTCCTACTCACCCCCTCATCCTTTTCAACTTTCACTATCATAAGTTTACACCCAGTATTTTTCACTGCTGAGGTTTTAACATAACAATATATGATTCAGTGCTAGAATCATATGGACTTACACCTGAAGTTCAACTGAACAAGATCTCTTAAATTCTTTTTCTGCTGCTGTGAACAAAATGCATCTTGATATTGTGCACTTATTTAGCCATTTAGTCTATGTAAATATTACAAAAATTGTTTTAATTATTTCCATGGTAAACTAAAGTGATATATAATATTCAAGGAATACACAGAATACACAGCAAGTATTCTACTATGCTGAATAGTAAAGGCCTTGATTTTCACAAATTATTACAAACAACAAATGCTTTTCCTCCAAACAAAATTTTAGATCAAAATCAGATAAAAGACAAAGTCAGAAAAGCCTTGCAGTGTGCATAAAATAACAACATTCCATAACATCATTTGAACTTCTAGGCCCCACTCATCAGCTTAAAATAAAACATACCATAGCTTCTATACCCAGAAATGTACCACTGAAATTCCAGCAGTGCATCCACATGGAGAAGTGTACACGTCTCTATACACCCTCATCTTTGAGCCAGAAACAGGATAAAAAAAGGTTTTATACCTTGGACTAGAAGACTGACAAACTTTCTCTAAAAACAGGATAAGAGACATGAATCATTCTTTTTACTGGCCTACATTTGAAATCTGGCAATTTATTTACTGCCTTACACCTTCCTTCAAAGAGCAAAGACTTAAATCCTGCTGCAGATGTATAATTATTGGTAAATATTTTTCATCACAGCAGGTGTTAAGACAACTGCAAGCAAACAAGCAAGGAAATGTTGTGTAAACATCAACATTCACATCCTTAGTTTGCAAAATATCTATCACTTTACATCAACAAACAATTACATTTACACCAACCAGAACAGTTCTGTGGGTCTAAGTTTTATAGCAAACAAAATTACTGTTAGCATGACTCTCCCGAAGAAGATACAAGTATTACTATGAAGCCATTCTGCTGAATGTCTAAACAAGGAGAGGGAAGGATAGCTAAAATTGATCAAACTGCTTTTCTGCTTACCTCCAATACAACACAAGTTTTTCTTCTCCATTAAAATCAAGTGGATTTCTTTCAGTAGCGTGTGTAGGTAGAATAGACTAAGTCTGTGTGTGCATGGCAAGCACACTGTTCTCTTCTGCCACTACTGACATCAGTAAGCCTACCTATTTATAATCCCACCACCTGACCAAACAGCCTACAGAGTACATCTAGAGATTTGTTTAGCCATTAATCCTGACATATCTACTTCAGCCAATTCAAAAGAGAGTATTAAGTAGCTTTGTTATGTCTTCTGTGGCTCTACACCATAAAAATTCAATCCTGTTTTCCACATCCCTTTTATTTTTGCAAGACAACTTTAATGGGAAGTTTTAGAATTAGGACTCTTGTTCCCAACTTGCTTTTTACTCTTCCCTGTTTCTCCAAGATACCTGACCAAACAGTTCAGGTGAGCAAATTTTAGTGATCAGTGGAATACTTGGGCAGCAGAGGCAAATATCCATCTGCATCCAGTTAATCTGATCATTAGTACCACCTACAAAATTATCGAAGACTAAGATCTTGACAAATAGATTTCACAAACAGAAGTACAATATGCATGCTCTCAGGAAAATAAACAAACAACTTTGCAGTGTTTGAAGCAGGATAATTTACAGAAGCTTGATATCACTGTCAATTAAAACCAGAAGCTCTTTAAGAGCAACTCCTCATTCAGTTACCTCTTCCTGAAGTCACACCTACTGAATACAGCCATGTAAGGGCTGTTTACAATTAAGTCCATCTAGTGAATGACAAACAATGCAGTCCACAAACGCTTTTGGGCAAGCACTATCATCAACAGCAACATCCTGCAGGTTCCTATCATTGGTAATCATTGCTTCTAGATATATATCAGGCCTAATAATGTTCTGAAGTGGCTTTTTATCCTCTAACTGAAGCGGAACACATCTATGCATACATGCCGAATGACCATTACTAGCCTCTCTTACCTGTGAATTCCTATCAAAACTACCCAGTCCCTGTTATGTCAGACAAAACACAAATCTAAGGTAGTATTACCTAACGTGTGTAAGGTTGAATGGAAGAGTCAGATCAACCATTGGTTGCATTCCAATCTGCAATCAGACTTCAAGAGCCAACAAAGCTGGAGACAGCAATAATGCAGACACAGCCAGACTTGCATAAATAGACCACCATCAGTAAAAATTTCAGTGCAGACAGAGTATCAATGTTGTCTAAAATAGCAACGTGTTTCCTATACAGGACAAAACATCTGGGAATTTCAGGTGTAGGCATTAATTACTATCCAAGTGTAAAGGCTGTAGCTAGAAATACTCAATTAATATTCACAGTAATAGTTAATTTTCTTAGTCGTACTGGTATCTTTGCCATACTGAATTTTATGTACTATTACTCAGCAATTTCCTTCTTATGGCTTTCACATATTGAGCTGCAAATTTATCACTGTTTAAAAATAACGTGGTTTTCATTCAGAGTCACCAATGGAATTCAATACTATCAACTATGACAAACAAGTGCCTAACATTTCAGATAAACTGAAAGTGAAGAAACAAAAGGTTTTCCATTTCTACAAGTATGTGCCAGGCACTTTCCGCTGCATCCCACAGAGGTTACTTTGACTTTTTGCCCCATCGATAACATTCAGTGGAGGATATTAGTTTTCAGTTTTTTGTAAGTCACTACAATACTTGTGAAAGGTAAAATGTTGAGCATTTTAAAGGACTGAGTGGGAAGAGAGGATATTAGGGGAAAAAAAAGTCTAAGGGGATGGAATTGAAATGTTTTGTTAGGAATTCTTTACAATCAGGATTTTTAAATACTTCTCATTTTTCCATAAGGCATCTCATCTTGGCATCACTGCATTAGCAAACATTCCCTAAAAGAGAAATATCAACTGCCTAGTTACAGCAGCAAAAGGGAATGCAGGAATGCATGTGAATGGATCATAAGCACAACATTTATTTTATTTCTTGTGTGCATGCTTTAAGAAGTAACCAATATAATTTTGCTAAATACAATGACACTACAGTGCTAAATACAAAACGCTATCTAAAGAGGTCCCTGTATAGGTTACATTTTCAGTACATATGTTTCTTGCCCTTTTAAGCCACAGAATTGTCTCCAAGTTCAAAAGAATATGAGGACTTGCATATACTGGTGAAGGCAGTAAAAGGAAATCTTCCAAATATTAGTTTTTACACCTTTAACACCTTCAGATTCACTTTTCTGTGATTACATAGAGCATCAAGTAATTCTGCACTGGGGAAAAACAAGCAAAAAACACCTCCAAAATTCCAACAGGCTGGTAGAAGACAATGGATGTTTATCAATTATCTGCATATGGAAAGGCTAGTCAGAATTACTATCTGTTTTATAAAAATGCCCAATAGGGACATATCTGTTGAGCTGGAAGCTCTTTGAACCTATTGTCTCTCTTATTATTAACAAATGACTTCTCTTTAAAACAAAAACAACAAACCAAAACAAAACTATCTGGTATTTCATCTAATCCTGAAATAGTAACGATATTTTGTTTTTAAATAATATCCATGAGAAACTAAAGTCTGAAAGCAGCAAGAATAGCAGGAAACCTGGATTACTTGGCTAAGAATAAGCATTCTTCCAGATTAAATTAATGTTTTATTAAATCCTCTATTTCTTCAGTTGCTTTGTACCTACTGAGATGACATCTCAACTATGATGAATCAACACAGTCAAGCCTCTAGGGAAAAGCAAATAGTTTTGTTCTATCAAAAAGAACTGGAGAAGAGAGCATAGACAAGAGGCTTCCAAATGGCTTGGAAGCTGCCCAAGAACTTGTTTTTCTTATACAAGTCACATATCAACAAGGAAAGATGATTACAAATTGTATAATCACTCAACATTAAGGGGGACTTAATTATTTTTCCATTATTTCACATTTTATTTAAGGATTTTTATGCAGCATCATTAGACAATTCTATTGTATGTTTTCTTTTCACCTACTTGGAACAGTTAGAATGCAGCAAATTGGTATGTGTACAAATGGTAAACGTAAGAACATCAGAGCTGAGAGACCAGGTCATTATGGCCCATACATGAAAGCCATACTACACTTTGACCATCCCTGCAATTCTTGCAATTGTCTCTGAACCTTGTCCAGTTTTACCATATCCTTTTGGAGATCACACAGACCAAAACCATGCACTGTATTGTCATCACAGATTTATGCCTTTGACACAGTCCCCCATAACATCCTTCTCTCTAAATTGGAGAGCTGTGGATTTGATGGGTGGACTGTTCAGTAGATAAGGAATTGGTTTGATGGTCACACTCGGAGAGTACTGGTCAACAGCTCCATGTCCAGATGGAGAACGGAGACAAGTGGTGTCCCTCAGGGGTCCGTACTGACACCAGTGCTGTTTAATATTGATGATACAGACAGCGAGATCGAGTGCACCCTTAGCAAGTTTGCAAATGACACCAAGCTGAGTGGTTCAGTTGCCACACTGGAAGGACAGGATGTCATCCAGCAGGACCTGGACAAGCTGGAGAAGCAGGGCTGTGTGAACCTCATGAGGTTCAACAAAGGCCAAGTGCAAGGTCCTACATCTGGGTTGGGACAACCCAAAGTTTCAATACAGGATGGAGGACGATGTGATTGAGAGCAGCCCTATGGAGAAGGACCTCAGGGTACTTATTGATGAGAAGCTTGACATGAGCCATCAACATATACTCACAGCCCAGAAGGACAACTGTATCCTGGGACACATCAAAAGAACTGTTGCCAGCAGGTCGAGGGAGGTGATTCTGCCCCTCTGCTCTGCTCCCGTGAGGCCCCAGTGGAGTCTTGTGTCCAGTTCTGGAACTGTTGACACAAGAAGGATATGGAACTGTTGCAGCAAGTCTAGAGGAGGTTATGAAGATGATCCAAGAGCTGAAGCACCTCCCATATGAGGACAGGCTGAGAGAGTTGGGGTTTTTCAGCCTGAAGTAGACCTCACAGTGACCTTTCAGCACCTGAAGGGGATGCACAAGAAAGCCGAGGAGGGACTTTTTACATGTACTGATAGGATGAGGGGCAATGACTATAAATTCTGGGGGGAAGATATAATCATTCACAAAAAGGGTGGTGAGGCACTGGAACAGGTTACCCCGGGAAGGTGTGGATACCTCATCCCTCAAAGTGTTCAAGACCAGGTTGTATGGGGCTTTAAGCAGCCTGATCTAGTGGGAAGCATCCCTGCCCATGGCAGAGGGTTTGGAACTAGATGATTTTTGAGGTCCCTTACAATCCAAACCATTCTGTGATTCTGTGATGATTTATACAGTAGCATAACCATGTTTTCTCTGTTCTTCTCTATTCCTTTACTAATACATATAGCAAACTGATTTGTATTAAATTTATACAAAGATATTTTAATCTCATTATCCATTTTTTAAAATCCTTCTGCAAGTCTTCATAATCATGTCTCTCATTGCTATGAAAAAGAATTTTTTATTGTCACTGTTTTAAATTATTAACTTGTTGAACTAAGAGTTTCAGCACAGATCCCTCTGGAAGGCAGCCTCCTTTCACTTTCATAGTAGGCCATTTTCCATACCTCTGTTCTTATTTATGAGCAAACTATTTAGCCACATGAAGTCTACCATTTTATATCATGTTTGTTTAATTTTACTAAAAGGCCCTAGGTTCAAGACTAGCAGAAACCTTTTGAAAGGCCAGAAAGACTAGCTGGCTGGCTTTTCCTCATCCAATCAGTCAACATAGCACATAGGTTCCTTTTATATTTTTACACCAGCCAGACATTTACATTGTAGATAGACTGCTATACCAGAGAGTCCCTCATTTTATTCTAACTGTGCTTGTTGCATCACAGTCTGCTGAGAAAGATTTTGTTCTTAAGTTCAGCCACCAATCATAAAGTTTGCCTTGAATGCTAAGATAGTACTTCAGACTCCTCACCAAAGCTTTGCTAGTTACTGTGCAAATTCTGGACAAAAAGAGAGACAGAGCATCTACTCAGAAAACTTTTGGTGGAAAAAAGGACAAGTTTATGTTTTGGGCTGCCTGTCCACAGTGTGACTTACCTTAAACTGCTGCACAATCCTCCCACCCCTTTATCTCAACTCCAACCTTTTATCCTCATCTCCATATTATAGATCACTCCCCCCTCTACTCAGCACAAATGTTAATATGCAAATTTTATCCCTTTTTATGACTTTATTGAGTCATATTTCAACTTAGCTGCTAAGGACCCACCTCTCTGTCCCACTAGTGTTTTAATATTTTCTTCTGTGACAATTCTCTTCAAAGACCAATTTTTTAAACTTTTTCCATGGGTCCATAACCACCTTATTGCCTAAGGTTCTACCTGCATTGCACCTACAAATATCTGACAAGAATCTTTACTATTTCTTGATAACTGCATGGTAATACATTTTAAATCCCCTACTTTTTCAAGGTCAAAGATAACCACAAAGAGACTCGGGAAAGGCAGTACATATTAAGCTCTGTAGAGGAATACAAGATTTAAGGTAAAAGGAACAGCAAAAATCGCAGCATCTGTTGCAAGCAAAATGCTTCAACTCATGCTCACTATTCAGAGAAAGAAAGAATAGATGTTATCCAAATGTTTTTATTTACTTAAAACCAGAAGAACTGTAAATTACAAGACAATCCTCAGATTCTAAGTTTTGGTGATTCAAACACATTTAAAGAATGCCACCAAAACTGAGGGGTCATTAACTGCCAAAAATTACCATTTCAGAAAGTTAACACCTCTTTCTCCCTGAATACTGAAGTTACAATACAGAAATAGTAAACTAAACAAAATATATCACTTAAGGGGTAAATGACCCATTACGGTGGTGATGCTACTATGGCACTAGTGCTTGCCACAAATAAAACACAAGAAATATGAGACAACTAGGATTGTAAATTGGGGACATTTTTCTAATATTTTTCATGTCAACTTGATACGGCTTAGTAACAGATGGTATATTATGTTTTTCATGCTTTGACACAATTTAAAAACAAGCTACAGATGGCTATAATGAAATCCTCATTAACACACTTAGATTTTCACAGTTTAGTGTAGCAATAATGAAACTCTCAGGTCTGGAATTTCCTGTTGGTTAATTAGTGGTTAGGCTAATAGCTTAAGGAAGTGCACAACCCAAAAAGTTTCCTTATTGTTTACTCATGTAATTACTATATTCATATTTCAGGGAAAGCTCAAGACAGATTTAATGTCGCAGTATAGCTACCTTCGTAACACTCCCTCCGCTTGCAAAACAACTGTATTGTTTTATTTAGTAGAGTGTGTAGGCAGGAACACCATGAACAGGTCTAATATAGCTGTCTCTGGGAAGTTTCAGCTCATTTTTATTTTAGAGATGCCAACTTACGCTTACAGAATTCTTCAGATACACATTACACCAAACACTCTACAGAGAAGCCAGGATCAACAGCTCTTGGTTTATTGCTACAATATTACCATAAGATCATAAATTAATTCTTAAATAATCACTTTTTTTAAAATCCCAGTTTATAATCCTTCACAAAATCCTGAAATACGACATATGCTTAGCAACACACTAATATATCACTAAATCTGGGATCTAGAAAGAGGGAAAAAAAAAAGTAAAAAAAGAGAATCACCACAAATCTTGTGCTAGGGTCTTTTCCATAAACGAAGCTGCTGCTGTAACACAAACAGACATAACAGCTGTAAGTCAAGCAATATGATTAAAATAGTAGGGAAGGATACAGCACTCACAGTTAAAAGCCCTCTGGGGTTTAGTAATCCACATACTAATTACAAACCAATGGCACTGCACCTTCACTACTGCGTGGGTTACGGTACAAGATGAAAGCTGTAGTGAACAGCCCTATCCACGCCCCACTCATGCCTTCACTGGGTGGTACAGGTGCAGCCACAGAGAACCGATACCTACACTGGTGCTATGGCACAAGAAAGCTGGTAGTTTGGTGGAACAAGGTCCCACAGTACTCCTGAATGCTGCTTCTGGGTTTTCTTCCCTTTTTTTTTTCTTCAACTGCCATCACCAAAAATCTACACTTTTGTACAAGTAGTAAGATACCCTGTTACCAGGCAAAGACTAACAGAAACAATGGTACAGCTCTTTTTGAAGGCCTAGAGGTTCAAAAGAGGACAGCTACTGCCAAGCCATCATGAAAAGAACATAAAGTGGAAAACTCTAAATAGAGACAATAACCAACTATTTAAAAGTTGCTATGTTAAAAATACCTTTTAAGCCACTGAATGACAGAGATCAGTGGGGAAAGAGAATCTGGACTCTCTAATACCCTATTATTTGACAAACACATTGTTATTATTATTACGACTATCCTGTAAGATTCTGGAACCCTCCCTTTTCTTCACAATTTATTTAAACAATATTAAGGAGAAATGAAACAGTATTACCTTCCTTAAGTAGCAGAAGTGGGGGCCACACACAACAAAGACTTCCTGGAATGCCAAATGTCACTACGGGATTAAAAAATCAAGTGCATCCTAAAACAAACAACTGGAAAAAAACCCACAGGGGTTCTGGAGATCTGAGAATTACAGCTTCAGAGTTATTGTGCTTCCTTAAATCACTGTGAGAGGCCTAGAAAGTTAATTAAACAATGACAGGAAAAAAAAAGATCCCACAGCAATTTTGTTCTGGAAAAATCATAGAATCA
>WAAB01018524.1:5391-19072 GCA_013389865.1 Piaya cayana | reverse complement strand
CAGCAGCAGAAATGCACGGCTGCAAGGAGCAGGGAGCTTCCAGGGTGCTTGGGTGATGGCCTCGAGCCACAAAGCCAGGCCCTGGCTCCTGCCGGCTGGCAGCAAGCATAGCTGCCCTGTCCCCATGAGGACGGCTCCTGTCCCCAGGGTTCCACATCTCTCCAGTGTGCGAGGGGACTCTCCACACAGGCAGATCTTCACGGGCCAAGGAGGAGAGTGCAGCTCAGCCTTCGGTTCAAGCAGCCAACTCCCAAAAATCCACTTGGCCCAACGAGCACCTAACAGTTCACATACTTGCCAGGCAGAGAAAGTCCCATTTCTCCATTTTCAGTGTATGGAGGGGCCAGCAGCTCTTGGGAGGCGACCCGCCGAGGTAAGGACGAGAGGTTTGCCGTGGAAACCACAGCCCCGCGGTTACCGTGGGGTGACGGACAGCAGAGCCTTGGAGGCAGTCCAGGGATTGTTAAATTACACACAGACACTCACACACACACACAGACACACACACAAGCTCTTCTGTAAACTGAACTCCAGAAGATCCCTTGGATCCCCAGCTGATCCCGTGGCCAGTGCTGCAGGAGGCATCCTTACATGTTCCCACGGTACGTGATGTTGGTGAAGGTAGAAGTAGCCTCTTTGTATAGAGGGTTGTTGGCCTGGAAGAAGAGGAGGGAGAAAGAAAAAAAAAGCATCAGCGCTATGTGCTTGGCATCAGCGTTCATTTTGCTTTACAGCTGGGGAAACGAGGCACCGTTTCAGCACTGGGTGGTGGATCCATGCTCGAGGCTTTGGCTGTGCAGTCTCATGGCTCCCTGTAAAGTCTGATGGGGGAGACCTTGGGGAGGGACTATTCNGCAGCAAGCATAGCTGCCCTGTCCCCATGAGGACGGCTCCTGTCCCCAGGGTTCCACATCTCTCCAGTGTGCGAGGGGACTCTCCACACAGGCAGATCTTCACGGGCCAAGGAGGAGAGTGCAGCTCAGCCTTCGGTTCAAGCAGCCAACTCCCAAAAATCCACTTGGCCCAACGAGCACCTAACAGTTCACATACTTGCCAGGCAGAGAAAGTCCCATTTCTCCATTTTCAGTGTATGGAGGGGCCACCAGCTCTTGGGAGGCGACCCGCCGAGGTAAGGACGAGAGGTTTGCCGTGGAAACCACAGCCCCGCGGTTACCGTGGGGTGACGGACAGCAGAGCCTTGGAGGCAGTCCAGGGATTGTTAAATTACACACAGACGCTCACACACACACACAGACACACACACAAGCTCTTCTGTAAACTGAACTCCAGAAGATCCCTTGGATCCCCAGCTGATCCCGTGGCCAGTGCTGCAGGAGGCATCCTTACATGTTCCCACGGTACGTGATGTTGGTGAAGGTAGAAGTAGCCTCTTTGTATAGAGGGTTGTTGGCCTGGAAGAAGAGGAGGGAGAAAGAAAAAAAAAGCATCAGCGCTATGTGCTTGGCATCAGCGTTCATTTTGCTTTACAGCTGGGGAAACGAGGCACCGTTTCAGCACTGGGTGGTGGATCCATGCTCGAGGCTTTGGCTGTGCAGTCTCATGGCTCCCTGTAAAGTCTGATGGGGGAGACCTTGGGGAGGGACTATTAATAAAGAGAGAGAGGGGGGCCAGGCAGTGGTGCCATCCCACTCCCCTTCCTTTGTGCTCTGGGTGCCTCAGCCCTTCCATATCCCATGACAGGAGGGACCTTCCACCTTGCTCACGGGATGGAAACACTGGTGTGGGCAGTGAGTAAGAGGATCACGCTGGTGACAAGTGCTTGGGATATGCTGGAGGTGCGAAAAGCATCTGGGACATCTGTTATTGCCTGTGCTCAGCCCCTGGGACCGCGGGGGCTTGGGGAAGGGGTGTCCAGGCTGGCAGTGTCACCCCAAGTCCTGACTGTGACACTGTGCTGTCCTTCACGTCCTGGGGCACGGGGCCACAGGCAGCAACCAGGCTCTCGCGATGGTACCGCTTCACCCAGGGATCCATCTGGATCCACTCCACCCAGGGACTGTGCGATTCAGAGACTCCTGCCTAGCAAACCTGACTGGCTGCTACTCACCGTGTCCCACCTGGCCTTTGCCTTCTCCTCCTCAAAGCGAGCAAACTCGCGGCGGTCGTGGATGGTGATGAGGAGCTTCCAGATGAGTAGAGCAGCGAGGCCGATGAGCAAGATCGCACCCATTACTGACATCAGGACAACCAGGATATCTGGCCCCTTCGGGCAGTCTGGAGGAAGGTAGAGTTAGAGGGACTCAGCGTCCCCGGGCCAGTTAAAAGCAGCTCTGGATCTGCCTGGACTGGCTGGGTACACAGAGCTCCTCTGGTCTCAGGAGGGCTTCATCCTTCCCTGTTTGTGAGCAGGAGCCTCCACCCTTGAGCACAGCGGGTTCTGTAAAGGAGGAGCCCACCCATGACAGACACTCACACACAGGGGGTGCCAGATGCCAACCCTGGGGTGCAGCTGCGGCATCGCTCCTGCCTGGCTAACAGGAGCCAGCTCTTATCTGCTCCTCAAATAAAAATCACACTCGTGGAGCCAGAAACAGAGAGGTGGGAGGGCTGAGCCCCCATCCTTGGCCTCAGTGGGAGGGGGGCGGTGGGTAAATAACTGAGCAACACGGTGGGGAAATGTGAGACATGCAGGAAATCACGGCCCTGGTAGCACGAAGCAGAGAACAAAGCGGCTATTTAAGCCCTCTCAGTCCCCAGCCATGGTGCCCCGTGAGCCTGGCGGTGGTGGGAGTTACAGAAGGGACACAGAATCCCCTCATTTTGCACAGGACCCCAGCCCTTCACCCGCCCCGACCAACTGCAGCAGCTGGTTCTTACCTGGCTCCTCAATAACGTAGAGGATGGACTTGCCGCTGGAGTCCTCGTAGTACTGGAACCGCACCACACAGTCGTCCTCGTCCTTGTAGGTGCAGTTCACAGCGTCCTTGCCCCTGTCACCTGCCAGAGCGAGGGGCTCAGAGCTCCCTGTGCTGGGGATTGCCCACACAAAGAGAAACCAGCCTGGGTTTCCACGCTCTGGGGCAGGGGGTTGGATCTTCTCTCTTACCCAGCTCCTGCACTGTCTCGATTTCGTCACGGCACATGCGGCTGCAGGCCTGCTGCTCCATCAGCGCTCCCCGTTCAAATTTCTTGCACTCCACGCACTCCCTGAGGAAGAGGAGGGAGGTACCCTGAGCTCTGTGCTGCTGTCACATTTCAGACTGCAGAAATCGCTGCAACCCCAACCCAACTGGTGAGAGCTCCTGCTGGCACCGCTGCCAGCTCCCACATCATAGAACCCCTAGGCTGGAAAAGACCTTTAAGATCATGGAGTCCAGCCATACCTGTCCACTACCAAATCATATCCCTGAGCACCTCATCTACACAACTTCTAAGCCCCTCCAGGGATGGGGACTCCACCACCTCCCTGGGCAGCCTCTGCCCATGCTTGAGAAACCTTTTGGTGAAGAAATTTTTTCTCATGTCCAATTTGAATGTGCCCTGGTGCAACTTGAGGCTGTTCCCTCTCATCCTACCACCTGTCTCCTGGGAGGAGAGACCAGCACCCACCTCACTACAACATCTGTTCAGGTAGTTGTAGAGAACAATGAGGCCTCCCCTCAGCCTCCTCTTCTCCAGGCTAAGCAGCCCCAGTTTCAACCGCCCCTCATAAGGTTTGTTCTCCAGCCCCTTCACCAGCTTAGTTGCTCCTCTCAAGGGGTACAACCCACCCCACCTCTCTGCCCTCTCTCACTTTTTGATGGTGCAGGCGTCTGGGCACGTGGGGCACTTCTCGCAGGTGTCGCCGTAGGAGCCGGGCTGGGTGCAGTCACACTTGCTGCAGACGCAGGAGCCGTGGCCGCTGCACACCAGCCCGTTGCTGGACATGCAGGTGTCGGTGCGGGTGGTGCAGTTGCAGTTGTCGCCGGTCCAGTCCGGGTCACACAGACAGTCCCCGCAGTTGCACTTCCCGTGGCCTGGGGACAACGCGAGCGGCATCAGGACCCTCACCTGTGCCCCCAGATCCCAGCAGCAATCACCCATACGGGACACCCGTGTACCCAGGGCGGCAGCTTCGCTTCCACGGGCTCAGCAAGCAGATCAGCCCCCAGGACAACCCCTTTCCACCATCCTTGGGATGCGACACAGCAGCTCACGTCAAACCTCGACCTGCTCTGTGTCCCCCACACTCATTCCACCCAAAGAAGAGAAAACTGCCAAAGTTCAGGCTGAGCCCCCGCTCTGGCAGGCTGGCAGCAGCAGCTGGAGAAGCTCAATCAGACCCATCTCTAAGCTAGTCAAACTTTGGCTTCGAATTTCAGATTTGAGTCAGGACATCTGGTCAGATCCCCCCAAATCCCACTCAGTTCCCAGCCCCGGACCAGGCAGGGGAAGTCGGCTGCTGGGAAAAGCCCGACAAGCTCTGCACGCTCGCCGAGACCGGTTTAATCAGACAGACAGACAGACAGACAGACGTGCTCGAATCCTGCCCAAGCCTGGAGCTATTTGGATTGCGGTTTGGTTCCAGCTCAAAGACAAGATGTGGTAAGTGGTGGAAATGCCTCGGAGCCGGCACGCGTTGACCCGTCCCATGCCCTGAGCGCACTGGGGCACCTCGGGAACGCGGCTCCCGGCGAGGGATCAGCCAGACACCATCCCTGCCACGGCCTCGGAGGCATCAGCATGAGAAATAAATGTGTAACCCCATTAACGAGGAACCGGGTTGAGTCACAGGAAAACAGCGCCACGCTGCTTGACGGGGCATGGAAACAGAGGGGGAGGCTGAGGAGAAGTGGCTCAACGGGGCAGGACGGGTGCCAACGGGGTCAGACAGATTGAGTTAATTAACAGCTCACCCAGCCTGGGGGGCGAGTGCTTCGTCATCGTCCCTCACCCAACCAGCAGCCCTTGTGCAAACAGGCAGGGGGAACCGGGACATGTGCCCAGCTCCCCAGAGGGCACCGACTGCTCAGGGTTCGGGGAAAACCCCAGCCCTTCCACCCCTGTTATCAGCAAGCTGTAAAGATAAAGAATCAGGTTCCAGCAGCACAGAGGAAGCTGTGAGCCATGAAGTTGGGCTGAGGGGCAGGTGGGTTCACTCAGATCTCCAGCGGGTGGGAGAAACCTGAGATGGAGGTTCCTGATGAAGAGGAGGCTCAGGCACATGAGGACATGTGAAACCCCTGTTGTGACAGGAGTTATGCAGAGAGAGAGGCCTCTCCCCTCCTCTAAGGACGGATACCCCAGGGCTGGATCCACTCTTCCCAGTACCTAGAGCTACAGCAGACAGAGCTGGAGGGGGGGGAGCCTGGCAGCACACGCAAGAGATGAGTCTTCAAGAGGGGAAATGTTGTAAGGCCAGCGAGGGGGAGGATTTGCTTCCCCAATGCTTTTGCCAATAGAGAGACTTCAAGAAAGATAAAAATAGGATTAAAAGTGTCTCTTCCCACCCTCTCCCTCCCCCCTGGGGTTTTCTCCCGCAGAGCGATACCTCTGATGTGTCAGAGGTGTGACTCAAGCAGGGTCCCTGCCTCGTGCACCCCAGAGCTGCTTCCCTGGGTGCCCACCAGCCCCTTTGATGGGACTCAAGTCTAAGCAGAGACTGAGTTCTACTTTTTAAGCCTCCAGCCAGTCACAGCTCTTCAGCACAGGAGGTGATACTAGATGCTAAAGAGAGAGCAGTTCCCCTGGAATTGCTTCAGATCCAGTAAAGCCACAGCTGAGCGAGCCAGAGGTGGGGACAAGGCACGGGACAAGGCCCAGAACAGCTGGCGTCTCCCTTGTCCATGAGCTCGGGCAGCATAAACACCCCGGAGGTGCCTCCCGTCCCAGCCCAGCACCCACCTGAGCACATCTGGCCCTTGAAGCGGACGCAGGAGAAGTCGTCGCACTCGCAGTACTTGCCCGTCACCTTCCCGAAGTCGCTGCTGTGGCACACGCACTGCCCGCAGATGCACTCGCCGCGCTGGCTGCAGAGGGGCTGGCCCGGCCGGGGGCTGCAGTTGTCCTGCTGCGAGGGGTTGTACTCCTCCTCCGAGCACTCGCAGTGCGAGCCCAGGCGCCCGGCGTTGCAGCGGCACACGCCGCACTCCAGCGTGCCGTTGCCTCGGCTGCACGACGAGCTGTTGGCCTCGGCTCGGCTCTCGCAGGAGCAGTCGCAGTCGAAGTTCACCACCACCGCCAGGCTGTCCTTGAAGCCCACTGGCTTGATGGTGAAGGACTTCTGCCGCTCCTGCGGGCACCCACGCACCTTCGCCTCGATGCTGAAGCTCACCTGGAGGACGGAGAAGTGCAGCCGGTGTCAGTGCCACCAGCACGGCCTTGGGGTACCTGCTCCAGCCCACGATCAAGCTCAAGGAGCCCAGAAATGGGACCCACCAGGTCCCTTCCTTGTTGCCCCTCAACACAATAAGACATTGAGGGGCTGGAGCGCATCCAGAGGACAGCAACAAAGCTGGTAGAGGGGCTGGAGAACAAGCAGCTGAGGGAGCTGGGGTTGTTCCTGGAGAAGAGGAGGCTGAGGGGAGGCCTCATCACTGGCTACAACTCCCTGAAGGAAGATCGTAGAGCAGTGGGTGCTGCTTTCTTCTCCCAAGTACTAGGATGAGAGGAAATATTCTCAAGTTGTGCCAGGACAGGCTCAGATTGGGTATTAGGGAAAATTCCTTCACCACAAGGGTTCTCAAGCACTGGCAGCGGCTCCCTGGGGAGGTGGTGGAGACCCCATCCCTGGAAGGGTTTAAAAGGTGTTTAGATTAAGCGCTTTGGGATGTGATTTAGTAGTGGACAGACACGGTTGGGCTTGATGATCTCAAAGGTTATTTCCAACCTGATTCTCTGGATCCTTTGGGCTTTCCTAAGCTATCCCAGCATGGTTTGGGCCAGGGCACCTGCCATGCGCTCTGGCTAGCAGACTGAGCTAGAGGACCAAAGTCNCATCACTGGCTACAACTCCCTGAAGGAAGATCGTAGAGCAGTGGGTGCTGCTTTCTTCTCCCAAGTACTAGGATGAGAGGAAATATTCTCAAGTTGTGCCAGGACAGGCTCAGATTGGGTATTAGGGAAAGTTCCTTCACCACAAGGGTTCTCAAGCACTGGCAGCGGCTCCCTGGGGAGGTGGTGGAGACCCCATCCCTGGAAGGGTTTAAAAGGTGTTTAGATTAAGCGCTTTGGGATGTGATTTAGTAGTGGACAGACACGGTTGGGCTTGATGATCTCAAAGGTTATTTCCAACCTGATTCTCTGGATCCTTTGGGCTTTCCTAAGCTATCCCAGCATGGTTTGGGCCAGGGCACCTGCCATGCGCTCTGGCTAGCAGACTGAGCTAGAGGACCAAAGTCTGCATCCAACAGACTCAAGAAAGCATTTTCCACCCAGCCAGACATGTCTCTGCACTGCAAAGACTGCAGGGTCTGCGTCACCTGGGAGGCAGTGGGCCAAACCGATGGTGCTGGTGGAGAGCGTCAGAGGAGCAGGGGAAAAACCCAAAGCCCATGAGCAAGAACCTCACCGTGTCCCCGATCTTGAGCCCCACGCAAGACTTGAGTCCAGGGATGACCTCATCGTTGAGGCAGGTGGCATTGAAGGCCAGGGACAGCTCCTCAGGCAGGTCACGCACCTCCAGCTCCACTTTGGAGCGGATTTTCTGAGGGAGGAGAGAGGAGTGACGAGGCAGCACAGGCTGGGCAGGGCTCCATCCCAGGGAGGGTCCCCCTGAGCTCCACAGGGATGGTCCCACACACAGAAAGGAGCCAAGTGCCCTGCGTCTCAGGAGTCAGCTCTGTCATTCCCCACAGGGAAATGTCCTTGAGGATGGGAAGGGGCAGGTGGTGAACACTGATCTCCCTTCCCCAGGGTCCCTGCACGTGTGGGTGGAGGCCGGTGCTTGCAGCTGGTCCAGGGAGGCTGCTCGGGGCTGGAGGAGCTGCCAAATCTGCGTGGGCTTTCTGCAGTGTGAAGTGGTGGCTATTTTGGGAGGGACAGGGCTGTTGTGGGGCCATCACCCTGCGCACTCACCCCGTAGGCGTCCACTATGAGCTGCAGGACGTTGCTGGAGTCCTTAGATAAGGTTCCCACTGTCGTGCCTGGGATCAGCTCACTGTAGTTCTGCAGAAATACCATAAGCACCGTCTGGTTGTGACAGGTGAATGTGCCACAGCTGGGCAAGCCCGGCCTGGGCACGCAGGAGCTTCCCAAGGAGCTTTGATAGGACAAGAGGCCACTGAGCTGTGTCTGGCCATCCATGGCCAGCCTGGAGAGTGCTCCCTGCCACCCACCAGCCCCCCAAGAAGGTGGCTTCGCAGGGCAACTATTACCTGGTAGAGGCCAACGACTGTATCTGTCACAGCAAAGATCAGGTTGATGTTCTTCTGGGAGAGTTTCTCAGTCATCAGGCCCAGAGAGGGATAGTCCTGGGGAAGAGGAGAGGCTATAGGCTAGGAACACGTACCCCAAACCACCCTGGTCTTCATCGTGCTGTCTAACCAGGGCTGGACCATCTTTCCCATCCCATGAGGACCCTCAGCAGGAGCTCAGGGCTCCGTGACCCCAAGCAAGGATTGGGATGTACCAGGGTGGTGGAGGCAGAGTAGTAATTATCCTCGTCGATGTGACACTGGGCGTCGTTGGGCGTCACGATGCCAGCCAGCCTGCCGTCCAGCGCGATGTGGGTCTTGGCATCCGTGGTGAAGACGAGGAGGTGGGAAGCATCGTTCCTCCAGCCGATTTTCTCCTGCAGTGAAAAGCAGCTCCCAGTTGTGTGGCAGCGAGTGCCGAGGGCAGCTCTACGTGCTCGGACTCCTCTGCTGGCTCTGCTGCCTCCTCAGGTCATGGCTTGGCCACAGGGATCAACCTTCCACTGTGGTGGGAACCAAGGGCAATCGCTTTCCCAGGGAAGGGTTGGGGGGGAGTGGGGGCTGTGGAGCCTGCCAGGTGGGCACCGCCTGCTTGCAAAGGCAAACGAGGGGTTTAACTTGCTAGAATGTTAATCAAGGTGCCGAATGACTCAGGGATGCAGCACCTCCCGTCTCCTGCAAAATCAAAGTGCAGGAACAGGAGATGTCCCCTCCGGGCTGGTTACTCCAGGGCTGACGTGGGATCAGCATATGTCCCCAAGCACCTGCTCTGCCTCACTCCTCCCAGGGCCACACAAGGGTCCTGCTTTTCCCTTGGCTATTGGCCTGGAAATGTCCTTGTGGAACGTTCACCTTCCCCAGATCTGAGCTCTGCAGGGCTTACAGTCCTGTCCTGGTGGGGTTGGGGGGTCTCTACCAACCCACCAGCCCCAGCCTGGCCTTCCTGCCCCTTACGTCGCACACGGTGGCCTGGAGGATGGCATCGAAGCCGCCCTCGGGTGCGTCGCGGTTCCGTGAGACGCTCTGCTTCCGCACCTCCTCGTTGAAACGGGTCACCTCGTCCGTCAGCGACAGGACGTGTTTGTAACCAAACATGGGCAGGCAGGTTTCTCCGATCCTGCAGGAGAACAGCAGGCAGAGCACGAGGCTCGCGGGGCTCTTCTAGCTCCCATCCCCACCCCACAACCATCCCACACACCGTGACCCTGTCTGGGATGTTCTGGAGGACCCAACCCCCCCAACAACCTGAGGACACAGCTGGATGCATTCTGGAGATGTTGGGCTTGGGTCAGCTCCCAGCCTCTGTCCTGCTGGGGTTTTTAGGGATTGGTTTCTTTGAACCTCAACATCTCTCTTGAAAAACGGTGGCAAATTGTTTGGTCCCTTAAGAGGGACAATGACACCTTGAAATTTAGACCTGCTCCTCCTCCCTGTGCCAGCAGAATATGGCCTACAGCAAGGTTTAAACTGCTCAAAATCAGACCCTCAGCTCTGCTGAAAGCCATTTCAGTGCATTTCCAGCCATGTTCCAGTGGTGTCCCATTAAATTCCGGCCCTCACAGGACTCTCTCAGCCTGGGACTTACTCATAGCAAGGGTTGGTGATGGCTTGCGGAGGAGAGATGTACATGTAGGGGGAAATGGGCTTGTCCACGAAGGCCCCGAAGCCGATGCGCAGGTTGCTGGTGAGCTTGCGCATCTCGCTGGCCAGCTTGGTGCCCAGGTTCTGGATCTTTCCGAGATCATCCTTCATGGAGTTAGACAGGTCCATCAGGTAGTAGATGTCCACGGGATAGTCTTCCACTTGACGCACTTGGACGCGGAAGATCTGGGAGTCGTCTGTAAAGAGAGGGGAGAGGAGTGAGAGAGATTGAGAGATTGAGATCTTCAGGTTATTCATAGAACCACTAGGTTGGAAAAGACTTTGAGATCATCAAGACCAACCATATCCTCGACATAAGGAAAAAATTCTTCACAAAGGGTGATTGGGCCCTGGAACAGGCTGCCCAGGGAGGGGGTTGAGTCCCCTTCCCTGGAGGGGTTTAAGGTGCAGGTGGACGAGGTGCTGAGGGACATGGGTTAGTGATTGATGGGAATGGTTGGACTCGATGATCCAGTGGGTCTCTTCCAACCTGGCGATTCTATGATTCATCCACTACTAAATCATATTCCCACCACGCCTCCCCTTCCCACAACGTCTTGGAGGTTCTTACCTGGCCGTAGGTTCAGCTGTATTTTCTGAGGTCTCATCTGGGTGGTGGCGGAGCCCCCCGAGCCCTTGTTGCTGAGGGGTCGGTCCTCCAGGACCGTTATGGTGCTGGTGGGGAACTCGATGGAGTCCTGCCCGCATCCGTTTTGCAGGAGGTTGGCGTGGAGGTCACAGCGAGGGGATGATTGTGCCCAGACCTGCAGGAGAGGGACGCGGTCAGGAGGCAGCTCCCCTGGGAAAACATCCAGGTTATGCCGGGAAGAGGAGAGAGGGCTCCAGCTTTATTATACGTAGTGCAAGATCAGGAGAAAAGGCTTGTAGGGCCCA
This sequence comes from Piaya cayana, assembly GCA_013389865.1. Taxonomy (NCBI): domain Eukaryota; kingdom Metazoa; phylum Chordata; class Aves; order Cuculiformes; family Coccyzidae; genus Piaya; species Piaya cayana. Next base: position 8,183 of record WAAB01018524.1, on the reverse strand, counting down.
CGGTCTCTGCTCGAGAGAGGCGGCAGGCAGAGAAGATGTGGAATCAGCCAATCTGCTGAGGATCTGCTCCACAGGGGAGCTCAGCAACCCGTGCCGAGGAGCGATGGCCCAACACATCCCTGCCACCCTCCTTCCTTCACAGAAAGGGTCACTGGGCACTGGCAGAGGCTGCCCAGGGAGGGGGTTGATTCACCTTCCCTGGAGGGGTTTAAGGGACGGGTGGACGAGGTGCTGAGGGACATGGGTTAGTGATTGATGGGAATGGTTGGACTCCATGATCCGGTGGGTCTCTTCCAACCTGGTGATTCTGTGATTCCTCACGTCCTGCAGCTTGAACCTTGGGTTTGGATTTTGGTGAAGTGAAAAGGAAAGGCCACATGCCCGGGATGGCTACGAGAAGGTGAGGTTAGATGTGAACGTGGGAAGCTGAAGCGAGGGGCAGAACCTGGGATGTTTTTACATTATTTTCTAAACTCTGATAAAAAATGGGCCACCTTCCCCATCATTGTCTTCCCCGTACAGTTCGGAATCTCGCTGTGAGCGAGGACCAGCCCTGCTGCGGGTGAGCCCTTTGCATGCAGCCACGCTCGGTTCCTGCCCGGGAGGGGTTCAGGCTTATCTCCAGCTCCCCAGCTTCCTGATGGACGTAGCTGGCTGTGGGCAAGGAGAACCAAAAAAGGAGTGAAAGAGCAAGAAGGCAACGGGGCTGCGGGAGAAGTCATCGAGCACCCACCAGGGACAGGAAAACACAAAGCGCGGAGTCACGGTGGAGCTCCAGCCCTTTTCCTGCTTTCCTAGAAAGCTCCTGGCTCCTCACCCTTATCGCAGCCCATCCAGAAGGGCTCCAGTCGCCTCGGTTTCTCGTAAAGACAAATATGGCAAGAATTTCTTTCCCAGCCCAACGCTGCCAGAATGCGCCGCTCGCGCTCCCGGTCAGGCAGCGGCCGCCCTCCCCTCCAAAGAGCTTCTTCATCTTCCTCCCACAGCCCAAGGCTTTCTACAGGCAGAGTCCTAGAGCAAAGGGAGGTGGCACAAGTCCCGGTGGGGCTCGTTCAGCTGCCCTCCTGCTTCTGGGAAGCTGGATCCCGACGCTCCAGCGCTGGAGAGGTTCCCCACCCAGGATACCATCTCCCCCAGGTTCAGGCTGGCTGAACCCAGGAACAAATCTGTATATTTTAAGCAAACAAATGGAAAAAAACCCGCAAACGGTGTCAGGAGGCCCTGCCTGGCCTCCAGCCCTTTGGACAGGGTGGCTGAGCAAGAGCCAGAAAATACATCAGCAGGCGTGTTCCTCCCCCGCGCCTCCTGCTCCCACCCTCGCTGCCCGGACAGCTCGCTGGAGGGGAGAGAACAACTCACCCTCCTAAATTAGCTCCCTCGCACCCACCCACCCCACAGCCTCGTGCCGCGGGGCTCCTGCTGCGGGAAGAGGTGCCTGGTTTACTCCAGGTCCCATCAATCATCACATACATTCCTGCTCCAGGTGGAAAAATCACTGAAAAAAAGCAGGCTGGGCAGAGATGGGGTTTTAGCGATGGTGTGGGGCTCTCGGGGGGTACCTGGAGATCCCGGGGAGCTCCCAGGACTTAAAAGCCACGCAGCACCTTATGGGGTTAACTGCATTATTAATGGTGATTTAACTTCGGGCTGTATCCTTCCTCTTTCCCAAGAGCCTTAAACATCGTGATTGACTTGGGACTCACAGGAGCCTCCGCAGCAACAAAACTATTGCAAAAGACCGAGGAAGAAGTCACTGTGTCATCAATGGGGCATTCGGCTACGAGACCCTCGGAGCCCCAAGGCTGTTTTCCCTGCTTCCAGTCTCCGTGGGCTTGCAGGCTCAGTGACTCAGACCCAGAGGAGCGACCTGGTGGCAACCCAGGCTTGCTGGGTGCAGGAACCTCACCCACTGGAACACACTCTCCCCTTCCCCATCAGCACAATTCTGGTATCATCCCCATCCGAGATGCTGCGGAGGGTCCGCATTGCCACCTCCTCCATCACAAACCATCCCAGAGTCCTTGCCTGAGGTGCCCCCCAGCTCCATCTCCGCTCTGAGCACCCATGTCCTGCTGCGGGGAAGGAGGTTTCAACTCAGCATCTGCTCAAGGTCTCTCCAGGATGGGAAACGGGATGAGTTTATCCCCCAGCTGCTACCTCCAAACCCTGTAAGTGAGGGCAGGGTCAGCTCCAGCTCCATCCCCAGCTCCCTCTCTGCTGGTCACACATCCCCAGGGCATCTCATCTCATCCCCAGGGCTTCTCCATTTTCATCTCACAGGCAACCACACGCAGCATCAGCTTCTCCCCAGGAGAGCTCCTGGGAGGGCCCAGAGTACAGATGCCTCCAAAGATTAAGCTAAAACTTTCCAGCCGCTTCTCTAAAAATCAAGCCCCGGTGCAGCCTCGGTCCCACCTTTCCTCTGAGGGAACCAGCAGGTGACGTTTCGGGTGGGTTTGACCCTGGATGGTCTGTTGTGATAATCTCCAAAGTGATTTTAGAGCCACATCCCAGCATTAAGGCTTGGCTGACGTTTTCCAAGAGGAAAAGTGAGCGGCCGGGCACATCTATTGGTTGGCAGAGGAAGTCAATGTTTCAGAAAAAGAAAACTCAATTCTCCTTTGCATTAGGGCTTGATGGGGGCAGCAATGACAAGGAATCACAAGATAATTCTTCTCCTACTCAAGCCAGGATGAAGCTGGAGGAACCGATAAGCCCCGGCTCCTTGGGAAGGCAGCGAGTGTGCGGAAGGGCTGCAGTGGGAGCACAGCTAAGGGCACTGTCCCTTTAAA
>WAAB01018518.1:0-12976 GCA_013389865.1 Piaya cayana | reverse complement strand
AAGGTCCCTTCCTACCCTAACTGCTCTATTATTCTATGTGCTTCCTCATATCTGTCCCTTTTAAAGTCATTGCTTGGTGAACTGCCCTGTTTCTTCCCACAGACTAATATTGTGGTTAAGCCAGCAGCAACAGTGAAGAGAACAATTCTAGTTCTCCTTAAGTCTCATATGTCCTGCACCTGGGCCACAACAACCTTGTGCAATGCTATAGGCTTGGGGAAGAGTGGCTGGAAAGCTGCCTGGTGGGGAAAGTCCTGAGGGTGTTGGTTTACAGCCGACTGAACATGAGGCAGCAGTGGCCCAGATGGCCAAGAAGGCCAATGGCATCTTGGCTTGCATCAGAAACAGCATGTCCAGCAGGTGCAGGGAAGTGATTTTCCCCCTGTACATGGTGCTAGTGAGGCTGCACTTTGAATCCTGTGTTCTGTTTTGGGTCCCTCACTACAAGAAGGACATTGAGGCTCTAGCGTGTCTCCAGAGAAGAGCAACAGAGCTTGTGAAGGGGCTGGAGAACAAGGGTTATGAGGAGCATCTGAGGGGACTGGGGTTGTTTAGCCTGGAGAAGGGGAGGCTGAGGGGAGACCTTATTGCTCTCTACAACTACCTGAAAGGAGGTTGTAGAGAGATGGGTGCTGGCCTCTTCTCCCAAGTGACAAGCGATAGGATGAGAGGGAATGACCTCAACTTTTACCAGGGGAGGTTCAGATAGGACATAAAGAAATATTTATTTACTGAAAGGGTTCTCGGGCACTGGCAGATGCTGCTGAGGAGGTGGTTGAGTCCCCATGCCTGGATGTGTTTAAAAGGTGGGTGGATGAAGTGCTTAGGGATATGATTTAGTATTGGACATATATGGTTGGACTTGATGATCTCAAAGGTCTTTTCCAGTCTAGGGATTCTATGATTGCCGGGTCATGTTGAGCTTCTCATCCACCAACATGCTCAAGTCCTTCTCTTCAGGGCTGCACTCAATCCATTCTCCCTGTAGCCTGCAATTGTGCTTGGGATTGCCCCGACCCAGGGGCACAACCTTGCATTTGGCTTTGTTGAACTTTAGGAGACTTGCACAGGCCCATCTCTCAAGCCTTGTCCATATCCTGGGCAACCAGGTCCTCTGTTTCTTTCTGGAGAGGACCCATGTTCTCCCTAGTCTTCCTTTTATCGCTGACACACCTATAGAAGCTTTTCTTGATTTCCTTGACGTCCTTGGCTAGATTTCATTCTATCAGAGCTTTAGCTTTCCTAACCTGATCCCTGGCTGCTTGGACAATCTCTCTGTATTCCTTCCAGGTTACCTGCCCTTGCTTCTACTCTCTGCAGGCTTCCTCGTTGAGTATAAGTTTGCCCAGATGTTCCCTGTTCATCCATGCAGAACTCCTGGTTGTTTTGCCTGTCTTCCCCTTTGTTGGGATGCATCGCTCCTGAGATTGGAGGAGGTGGTCCTGGAATATTGACCAGCTTCCTTGGGCCCCTCTCCCCTCCAGGGTTTTATCCCATGGCACCCTACCAAGCAGATCCCTGAAGAGGCAAAGTCTGCTCTCCTGAAGTCCAGGGCAGTGAGCTTGATGTGCACCCTCCTTGCTGCCCTAACGATCTTGAACTCCACCATTTCATGGTCACTGCAGCCAAGGCTTCCCTTGAGCTTCACATTCCCCACCAGCCCTTCCTTGTTGGTGAGACTTCTCCTTGTCAGCTCTTCTATCACTTGGAGAAGCAAGTTGTCATCAATGCATTCCAGGAACTCCCTGGATTGCTTCGATCCTGCTGTGTTTTCCCTCCAACAGATATCAGGGTGGTTGAAGTCCCTCATGAGCATCAGGGCTTGTGAACGCAAGGCTGTACCTGTCTGTTTGGTGGCCTGTAGTGGACCCCCCACTGTAATGTCTCTTGTCCCTGCTTTCCCTTTAATCCTGATCCATAGGCTCCTAATCAGACAAGTGCCCACAATTCTGCCTTGAGGGTCAGGTAGGACAAGTGCCCTTGACCTGTGCAGGTGGTCACAGAATGTGCCAAGGTGTGCTACAGGCTTGAGGAAGAGTAGCTGGAAAGCTGCCTGGTAGAGAAGGACCTATGGATGTTGGTTGACCGCTGTCTGAATATTAGCCAGCAGTGGCTCAGGTGGCCAAGAAGGCCAACAGTATCCTGGTTTGTATCAGGAATGGTGTGGTCAGTAGGGCCAGGGAAATGGTTGTCCCCTTGTACTCAGCACTGGTGAGGCTACACCTCAAATGCTGTGTTCAGTTTTGGGGCCCTTGCTACACGACAGACATTGAGGGGCTGGAGTGCATAGGAGGCTCTAGTGAGGTGGGCGTTCATCTCTTCTCACAAGGAAGAAGTGATAGGATGAGAGGGGATGATCTCAGGTTGTGCTGGGGAGGTTTAGATTGGATATTTCTTCCCTGAAAAGGTTGTCAAGAACTGAAACAGTTTCCCAGGGAAGTGATGGAGTCCCCATCGCTGGAGTTAGTTAAAAGTTTCGTAGATGTGGCACTTAGGGACATGGTTTAGTTGTGAACTTTGCAATGTTAGATTTATGGCTGGACCTGATGATGTTTTCAAGCCTAAAGAATTCTGTGATTCTATGAATCCTATGAATATGGATTTCATGTTAAAGAAGTATTATATTGACAAAAAATTGAAGTTACTTTGTATTGCAATGATTTAGAGAAATTTGGTATGAATAATTTTCTTATGCATTATTTAAAGCAAAATTTTCAATAAGAATTAATCATGTCAAAAAGACATACCATATGCTATTCTGTGTTTTATGGGTTCTTATTGAACAGACTTTTGTACTAAGTGTGTAACACATATCTTACAGGAAAAAGTATAAAATATTACATAATTATTAAAGCAATGTGTGATATGGTACTTCTTATATAAGAACATGACTCCATTGTGTAGGTTTCAGAAAAAGGGAAAAACTGATATCTAAAGGTGGCTTGATACATTATTATTTTTTAAATTTTTTTTTTAGTATGCAGTAGTTCTGCATTGCCTTGATCTAGGTAGAATTAACTATAAACTTCTGAGAAAAGTGATGTTCTCTCCCCTCTGGTAGGTTACATCCTGGTGGCCAGTCACTGCCCTGCAGACATGGTGTATTTGGGGATTTATTCTTGACTGTAGCACAGTCTTGGGATCATAGTGAAGGGTGGTTATGGAAGCAGACTCAATCTAACATTTCAGCTTTGGAGAAGTTTCATTGCAAGAACAACCATTTGTGTTTTCACACTGGAAGTAAAATAGGTCTGTATATAACACAGTGCTTGATTTTCTGGGAATGCGTGTGTAAGAGAGACTTGTGTCAGAAGTTTGTTTTATACATATGGGAGATGGGGCTGAAGATTTCAGAACAAAGTTCACAGTGTCTTGGTCGGTTTGGATCTCAAATTTTCAGGACAAAATACTCTGATTTAAACTTTATTTCACGAAGTCATTGAGAAATATAATAAACAAACACGGGCTCAGTCCCCTTTGCCAAGACTAGTCTATCATGTGAATTCACTTATTCACCATTTAAGTTACAAAGTTTCTTAATTTATAACCCAGAACTCTTAACCTGTGTACCTATGAACAAAAATCCATTACCTAGCCAATGGTGAGAGTGCTCACCCTTCCTCCTCCATCATGGTGTGAGTGTCCCCTTTATCACACTGGGAACCATGAAAGCCTCGGCAGTCCAGCTGCTGTTGGATCTGCTTCGGAAGCTTTTTGGGTAAGCTGATGTTTTTATAGCTTTCTAACTTGGGACTTTGGTCTATGCCATTTCCACAAACTAGCAGATTCTGCTGAAACTGCCAGACACTCAATATGCAGAGATGATGGCTACAGGAGACAGCAAGCTGCAGGTGATCATGGCTGCATAAGGTTCCTTTAGCTTTTTCTGGCCACCTGTCTTGCCTGTGTGGTGCTCTCGTTTTGACCTAATGATGCTGCTCCCAGCATACATTAGGCCTTAGCATGAGATGTGATAGCCAAAAGCTGAGCAGGAGTTGAGTGAGCAGTCATGCACAGTAACTATAAAAGCTTTTAGAGGTTTCCTAGTTAGATTTTGCAGTGTACTACCTCAGAAATACTTAAGGGTTGCCAGCACAGTATCATGCTTTAAGCTTACATTGCACTGTTTGTGAAATATGCTACTCTGAGACACGTAAAACATCATGTAAAGCATAAGGCTTTCTTTGTCCTGAGAGACAAATATTTGTCCTGAGAGACAAACTTTATAAAAATGATCAAAATAAAATCCAGGCTGAAAGTCTAAGAAACACTGTGCACAGGCAAATGCATTGCATTTCTTAGGGAGCTAAGTAGCTAGGTGAACATACAGCATTCATATGGCTGTGCTACTCTTTGTTCTAAATTTCAGTTCCTCCTTACAAATTATTCATATGTTTTGTTTGCATAGATAAGCTCTCCTAATCACAGAGGGGAAAAAATGCTGTGTGTTATATTCAGTGCAAAATTCCCAACCAGCAGATCTTAACTTTAAATTGTTAAGCATTCAGAATGTTAATTTATAAGTTATTATTTGTGCTTTCTGTGAAGTACAAAGATTAAAAGAAATTTAAAGGAAGTAATGATATTTTGTTAACAAATATGACCCAAATTTTAATTAAAGCTGATTTTATATGTTTCTGAGGTTGAAGTTTGCAGAACTGTAATTGTTATATCATTTGCCTTTCTAACGAATGTATGTATTTGTTGTATATTGCTGCTTACCATAATGTCCTGAAGGTTGGCCAAGCAAGGTCATTATTTTTCTTACTCTGTGAGTTTTTGTGGTAGGATATCTCATGGTAATTCCCTAAAGTTAGTTGTTCTTGAGAACTATATTTTCAGGAATGGAAATTTATGCTTATATTTTTAAATACACGGTGTTATTTTCTAGATATTTTGGATTATATTTTGGTTTAGTTATTAGTTTATTAACTTATTGCTATCTTTTTTTCCACATCTACTTTGTCTTCAAAATAAAAGTTTTAATTCAGTGCTGCTTCAGTTGTTACCGTGTTAGTGCTGTTTTGGTATTGTACTGGTCCTTGTAGCAAGCACCATAAACACCCATCAGTGTTCTGTCCTGCACTGAACAAGCTGTCTATTTTGTGCAGAAAAAGCCATGTTTATGTCCAGTGGCTGAAGTATATTCTTATTTGTCTTGCAGGCACAGGTGAGAGTGGTAAAAGCACATTCATCAAACAGATGAGAATCATTCATGGATCAGGTTACTCTGATGAAGACAAAAGGGGCTTTACAAAACTGGTGTACCAGAATATTTTTACAGCAATGCAGGCCATGATCAGAGCCATGGATACTCTCAAAATCCCATACAAGTATGAACATAATAAGGTGAGATTTTTGTTTATTTCCATAGATTAAACTTTTCTTCTTTTATCTTTAGGAAATGTACTGAAGGTCTTAAAAAAATATACATCACATGCATATTATATTCTACCTAAAGTTTAGAAGAAAATGGCTTCTTCTAGTCCTGCCCCTAGTTTTCTGCCCTTTGCACTGCTCTGACAACACAGGTGCTGTTCTTGTACAGTTAAGCTATTTTTCTGTTTTGTACCAGTGCTACTTAAGATTTTCCATTAATATTATGTGAGGAAAAAATAAAATTATTAGAAAAATAGATGGGGATATCTGCTGGTGTTTGAGTATATTATAAAATAAAACTTTTGATACAAGGCCTTAAGAATCAGCAAATTCTTTTGAAAGTGATGATATTATTGAAATTTAGAAAGACAAAATACATTTAAAGCATTTTGTAAGGTTTATTTTCGATTAGTTTAACTCTTTCCATACTTTTCCATTCAGAAATTGAAATCAAATGTATAACTGATATAACTAGTATTAAAAAGGAAATGTACATGTGTATTTCAGCTCCATGTTTTTGCTGTACATAAAGCACTAAATTTCCCAAGAAGATTACTTGAATAGTTGATTGTGAAGCGCACATTTTTCTTCAGAACTGATATTGACTGTCACTTTGCTGTAGTATATGAAAGACCTAATCATAAATCAGTAAATTATGTCCTTATATTGTACTACAAAGTATGTATTATACAGTTATTGTTCAAATTGAGTGTTGAATTTATATAATTTTTTTTTATATAGTTGAAGTGAATTAGTTAGATGTGGCATAGCTGTATACACATGTCTAGACCTTTCTAATTAGAGTTGTTCTCTTTCTCTCTATAAAAATAACTTGAATGAAAGTGAACAAGTCTATCTCTGTGCTCAGCTACTTCACAAGTATTCCCATCAGTTCTAATATGACTAGGTGTGAAGCAAAATAAAACTTGCCATAGTTGTCAATTCCTTTAAAATCTTGGACATTTTTTTAATTCAGGAGAGTTAAAAAATGCAAGCTTTTTTTTTTTTCTTCTTCTTCATTGAAAGCAAACTCATTAGCTTGCAACCTAAAAAACATAGGAAGGGCACTTCCTATTAATTTGAATCTCATAGCAGGAAATTCAGTCTCTGGAGAAGCTATCTCAAAGTTTGTATTTTTAGCACAGTACTTGTTTTGCACAATAGCTTAGAAAACTGCAGCTCAAGCAAATGTTTGTGCATCTGAGCCTAAAGAAAAGAGAGTGAAGTGACCCTTTTATCAAATTCAAAACATTCAGTTAAGTAGACAGTATCTTTGTACAGTGTAGAAAGTGACATCTAGGCTGGATTATTTTAATATCATCAATGTAGGAAGAGACATGTTTTAAGTCAAGGAAGTTAGTTCTTCCAGTGTTGTGTTGGCTTCATAGTCACCGATATAATTAGAGGCAAAGTCTGAATGCATTGTCCTATATCATAATAATCTAGGCTCTTTGAAAGAATTATTGGAATAGTGAAAGTCAATTGAGAAATGTAAATATTAGTGTTTGCATTTTAATGTCTCAGATCTGATGGTAGGGCATTTTATCATGCTTCTTTCATCACTCTTCTTTCTCTTGTCAACTCCAGAATGAGCTCTACTGAGGTTTAAGATAATGGGTGATGGCTATCTCTTCTCTTAAGGATCTGACATAGGAAACGGTGGCTTATGGATTGTTTTTTAGTTTCCTTTTGAGTAAATTTAACTGTTTCCATTATTTTTTTAACCAGAATTAGCAGAGTTTTTATATGCATCTTGAATTTTGGAGAAGCAATTTATTAAATACAGAAAAGCTTTAGGTGTTTGTTTTTTCTGGGTGTTTTTCTTGTTTTGTTTTGTTTTTATAGAAATGGACTTGAACAATTCTCAAAATTGCCTGTCTGCAAAATTTTTGTGAATGTACAATAGTAACTCACATGTAATCACTGACATTTAAATTAACTTTTTTAAAAGCTGAGGTATAGATTTTTAAATCTTTTTAAGAAATGTCTTTTTAGAAATCTGACCTGTGTATCTATGTTCACAGAATCACAGAATTGTTTAGGTTAGAAAAAAACTTTAAGATCATAAAGTCCAACCGTAAAGCTAACACTGCCAAATTCACCACTAAACATGTTCCTGTCAGTCCTTTCAAATACTGGATTAAGAAAATTTATTTTTTTAAACTTCTGATATTCCAAGTGTTGTCCGTGGTGGCTTAGTGTCACAGTCCACTCCTAAGTGGATCCTGTCCACGATGCCAATNTGCTAGTCAATACACCTGCGACCCGCCTTGCGACTCGCCTTTGCCTGTGGAGATGTGCCAGTCTCCACCTAGGAGGCCACACATGCCAAGAGAGGAATGTCTGAGGCGTGGTTGCCTTTGGAGGCAGGTCTTCTCACCTTGCGCATGCACTTCTCCTGGTGGCGGTGGTCGACCTGGGGGCTCCCGAAGAGGCCATTAGTCGTCATCACCTTGAACTCTGGTTGAACTGTTCTTTGTGCATGCTCTGTTGGGGTATGGGTCTGTGGTAAGCCCCATCATTAATTTTCCTGCATTTTTCCTCCTTGCTTGATGGATCTTTCACAATAGTAGGGCAATAAGGAGGTAGGTACAGGTAGCAGAGAGGCTTTGAGACAGGCACAAAGCATTTGTTCTGTACCAGCTTTAGCAGGTACAACACATTCTTTACATACTAGCTTTGGCCATTTTCGTAAGGCCTGCATCTGTGATTTATACAGTCAAGTTCTGAGGCTTAGCACCTGATGAGAAAATTTTGAGGCAGAAATCAATCCTTTGACCGACCCTTACACTTAGAAGCCATTGCTCCAGGTAATGTAGTCCTCCATTTGTCCTATTCTATCTTTTTTTTCATGTCTAATTCCTGAAGGATGGCTTTTTATTTTTTCTCTCCTGTTGTTACAGAAGTTTTACTAAATATGTCTACTACTACCACTTTTACCTCTTATTGTTCCCTTTCACTATAATTTCCAGAAGACAGTTGCCTCTTCTTACAGACTGTCAGGAAGGTATCTCTCAGTAGTGGTTAGCAGGCAGGAAATCTTACTGGAATCCATGCCCATAATTTTCTGTGAGACTTCTTAAATATTTATAACAAGATGTCTCATGTGAGTAAGATAGTAACAGAACAGGTTGCAAGAAAATATGGAGACTGAAAACATAAAATTACATCTTATTGTAGACCAAGAAGTTTGATCAAAGTTTCAAAGAGTGGTTCCGTTGCTGAAGTTGTTTCTGTATTTAAGCCTATTTCCTTTAGGTAATGTTTAAAAATTAAAATGATAAGTAATTTCACCTATATGAATTGAGGAGACTGTCTAAACCTTCAGTTCTTCAAACTTACTTAAATGTTCACATTTTAGAACATCTGCAAGCCCCCAAAATTTAATAAATTAATCACATTTAAGTTCATGCATGCACTAACATGTAATTTTGAAAAGAGTAGGACCTTGTTATGGAATAGAGATGCTAAATATAGGATTCTGTAGACATAAATTTTCTATGTTAGCTACTCATATTTTAGTGTTTAAAATTTCTTCATGCTTCTTTTTTATATTTCATTCTAAGAGAAGCAATTTATTTTTTAAAAGCATAATATTTTAATTGATTAACTACTCTTTGCTAATGGTAAGTGATAAGTCATATACTAAAGCATATGTGTGGGGTATGATGTCCGTCTTTTATCTTTTCAATTCTACCATTTTGCTGCTAGAAGAGAGAATGGATGGTGAAAATACTTGCTTACAGATTCTTGTAGATTTTGTGATTGCTCCTGCAGGGTTTAAAGGACAGTAACTATAGGAAGACATTTCTAGCTTTTTTTTTTTGTCATTGTAATTTCCTTTTTATAAGTATTCTTTCTGTTTTACTTCAGATATGTTTGTCACATAGTTATTTTTCTTATTATGTGTCTGAAAAGGAACATTCATGTGAGAGTGCACTCTCACAATAAAAATGTGAAATACTCTCAGGGTAACTTTTCTATGTAATAGAGGTCTGGAGTTTATTTTAAGGTAATGAGTGAGATGTCAGTCTTGGAACAATTCTGACTTTTTCCTTTATTAACAGTAGTTATATAGCTATATGGGTATTTATATTATATATAATACATACAAATATAAATAGAATATTTTCTTAGAGTAAAATATTTGTTAACCTCCTAATTAGGTCATTCATTTGTACAAGTTATGTGTTTAGATAGTCCAGCATTTAATTCTGAAATAATTTCAGACTGAAATATTTTCTTAAAATTCCTCTGAAACTTTAAGAAAATATTTCCTTCTCCCAGTAAATGTTTTTTTGGGAAACTGACCAATCCAGTTATGTTCCACTTATGTTGTGTGAAATTACTAAAAACTGTTCGGTCTCATGTCTTCATTGTTCATCTCTACTGACCCACAAGTTTTACTCAAAATAAGTTTTACTTCCATGAATTAAGAACCCATCTGCTCAAATGGACCATTTTTTTCTGAAGATTTTGTTGATCTCTCTTTTTTCAATTTGCACTTCCTATGTGATATAAGTTGTAATGTCTGAAATGCAAGAAATCGTCCTCTTATTACACAATTCAGCTTTGGTTTAGAAAATTGACTAATTGTTAAGCACATTAGTTGTGTTTTTTAAAAAACAATTATAAATGAACCAACTTTTTAAAATAAGATGTTTGATTTATTATTATTGTATTTAAAGTGAGATGTACTGCCTGATAGAGGTATTCACGTAATTACTTTGTCTGCTATTTTTCTTGCATTTTTTTTTCTCCTTGATTAAAGTAAGTATAAAGTCTAAACATTAGAGTTGATTACGTATTCACACTATGTGATTCTGATCACATGCCTTCCTGACATTGGAAAAACATGGTAGCACAAATTATTCAAAGCTCCTTCAAGGCTTATTTAAAATGGAATCTGCTGAGTACAAAACAGACATAGCTTTTACACCTGCAGGGTTCACTTGGACTACACTAGCAACTTGTAGTTGTGCAAAAACAGGATTTCTGCTTCATCTAAATATTATAACAGCTGTTCTGACATAACAGAACTTTTCTGCAGTGCATTCCAATTTTGTTGGGTTTTTTTTTAACTGGATAAAGATGCAAAGGTAGTATCAGTTATCAGTCCACTGAAAAGATATGAGAAGTTTGGTTTCATATGGTTTTCTTTACTGTTAAGATTTTTATTAAGAGTAGAAATCATGATGATATTCCATTAAAAAAACCCAACATCCACCATTTCTGTGTCTAAGCCATAATGTCATATGTTGATATATCATTTGGTAATAAAGCTAAGACCAGAATAATTCATTGTACCAGCCTCTGAAAGCCGAACTTGCTTCTTAAAGGTACATAGGAAGATGCTTGTGTAATTTCCTTTCCTCTACTTTCTCTGTCAGCCTGGAACTTTTTGATAGTGCCTTGGCCTTTGAAAATTTAAAACATTAAAAATAAAGGATTGAAAATAAAGCTACTCAAAACAGCACAAAAATGTACTGGATATTTGTAGTGGGTTGAGCCTGGCTAGATGCTAGGTACTCACCAAAGCTGGGCAGGAGAGAAAAAAATATAACAAAAGGCTTGTGGGTACAGTAATGACAGGGAGATCACTCACAACTGCGATCACAGGCAAAACAGACTCGACTCAGGGAAGTTACTTTATTGCCAATCAAATCAGATTAGGATAAAGAGAAATAAATACTAAATCTTAAAACACCTTCCCCCCACCCCTCCCTTCTTCCTGGACTCAACCTCACTCCTGATTTTTCTGACCTCTTCCCCTGGTATGGCACAGGAGGACAGGGAACCAGAGTTGCAGCTTATCACATGTTGTCTCTGCTGTTCCTTCCTCCTCACTGTCTTCCCCTGCTCCAGTGTGGGGTCCCTCCCATGGGAGACAGTCCTCCACAAACTTCTCCAACATGAGTCCTTCCAACAAGCTACAGTTCTTCATGAACTCCAGTGTGGAGCAGTTCATACCAGCAAACTCATTCCAGCATGAGCTCCTCTCCACAGGGTCACAGGTCCTGCCAGGAGCTTGCTCCATGGGGTCACAGCCTCCTTCAGGTGCATCCACCTGCTCTGGTGTGGGGTCCCCACAGGCTGCAGGGGAATTTCTGCTCCACCATTGACCTACGTGGGCTGTAGGGGGACAGCCTGCCTCACCATGATCTTCATCACTGACTGCAGGGCAATCTCTGCTCCAGTGTTGTGACGTTTTTCAAAAGTAGTTTGTGGAACATTTGATTTAGATGTGCAGTAACAATTTGGGAAGGAAAATAACTTCAGCATTTACTTTCATTTTTTAAAAGTTTTTTCACTTACCTGCCATTTCATAACTTGTTTGAGATTTTTAAACATTTTTCTGTAGTGAAAAAGTTAACTGGTTCTGTGGTAATACAGGTGCCAACAGTATTGGACTAAGATATGAAGAACATTTGACTAGTACATGTATGTACTGTGGCAGACAGTATAAAATTGATTTTTCTAAAAGAAAATTTGAGTTACTTCTCTGTTTCAAATTTGCTCACGGGGAAAGGTGTTTAAGGATATGCATGAGGAATTTGAGGAATACATGAATGGACAGATCTTTTCAGGGGTTGCAAAGGAGCCTCTTGCAAAATAGGATCTCTGCAAGGGAGAACAAAGAGTGTTCCGGAAGTTTCCAAGAACCCTATCTGTCCCTTTTTGGATGCTTGTCATCTTTTGTGGTCTTCCTGTAGAGCTTCCTGGGTATTGTTCTTGGATATCATTTGAATTAGTGGCATGGGTGGTGTTTTAACCATGTTACAAATAAGAAAACTGCAACAACAATATTTTTAATGTTCTTCATTGAGATTGGCTCTGTTAAGAGAACTACCTTAAACTGCACTAGAATGAATTGATGGGATGCAGTAGGTCTTTTTTAATTTGTCATGTACTCACTAGAATAGGCAGTAGAACACAGCCTTTTATGAACGCATCCCAAGCAGATGTTACAACCATCTGGGTGTACTGAAACAGATGCCATCTACAGAAGACTTTTCAACATAAAATGTAATCAAATTGTGGATTTCCACATTTTAATGTAAGTTTTCATTGTCGTGCATTAATGAGTTGAACTACATTAGAATGTGATTGTATGATTTCTTTCCCCTTGGGAAAGGAATGAAAATTAGATTTCTCATATGAAGATATCCCAATGAGAGGAAATGTACATAAATGTACTTTGGAGGGGATTTCACTGTATGAAGGTAGTGATATAGTTGAGATGCAGGTTAAATTGTTAAACCTACTTTTAAGGTCAGGGTTAATGCCAGAATAAGTAAATTCAGTAATGTTTTTCCAGTGTTCATATGGTCCATTGTCATTATGCCTTTAACATGAAAGTTATTTCTCAGCACGATACCAAATTAAGTGTTTTTGTTAAACACCTGTTTTACCTATTTTGGATTTGGCCATTAGATCCCTTTGATCATGTTAGGGTTGTGTGTGTGGTGGTTTGGTGGAGGAGGCAGGTTGGTGGGATCTTTCACCTTAGGTATTCTCCATATCTGATCTCGTACAACTGTATTTTACTGAAGAGAGTAAGAGGAGGAAAATAAACTGGGCTGAGTCCAAAGGCATG
>WAAB01018515.1:0-11205 GCA_013389865.1 Piaya cayana | reverse complement strand
TAGGAGGAAGTTTTTCACAGAAAGGGTCATTAGGCATTGGAACAGGCTGCCCAGGGAGGTGGTTGAGTCACCTTCCCTGGAGGTGTTTAAGGCGCGAGTAGATGAGGCACTGAGGGACATGGTTTAGTGTTTGGTAGGAATGGTTGGACTTGATCCGATGGGTCTCTTCCAACCTGGTGATTCTATGATTCTACGTGAACCATTGAAGGCGCAGCCGGTGACAGTGGCTTTGTCCCTCTGGACAGGGCAGGGCAGTTCCCAAATCCTGAGAGCATTTCCACACAAGGCAGCCGCGGAGTGGGAGTGCAGAACAGAAACACCAGACAGGAGAATCAACACCGTGGAATAAAAAGGAGGAGCCAAGCGTGGGAGAGCTTGCTGGAGCCTCCTGCTTGCACGCTGCTCTTGGATTGCCAGATACGACAAACCCACCAAGGCCCTTCTCAAAGCTGCTTTGTTAAGGATGCACTGAAACAACGACCAGAAGCCTCCTGGCCTTGCCTTCCATGGTATTAAGAGTCCCCAAGGGCAACTTCATTATACCAGGATTAGGAGAAAAGGCCAGCACAATGCTTGGCTCCGGTGCCTACATCTGAACCCGTCCCCAGGAGCAGTCCTGTTCCTAAAGCCCACACGCTTGATTAAAATTTTAATACCTGACATTTAACGCTGGATGAAAATCTAAATTCTCTCCCCTGACTAAAAGAATTTCTTAAAAGGAAACAACTGATTTGAAATTACATTTTATTCTCTTGCACGTATGAAATGGCAAAAGCCTTTGAATTTGACCAAGCAACAAGTAACAGGATGAGAGGAAACGGCCTCGAGTTCTACCAACCTCAATGATTCCATGACTCTACCTACCAAGACAAAGCTGAGCTCACACCTGTAGTCCCTCACACTGGGATCCATTCATCCAGACCTGCAAAATCTGGTGAATGACAATTAGCAGGATAACGATGATGAGTTACTTGTTTACACCACCAACGAACCACGGCTTGGGAAAGCCAAACAACTCCCCGAGTGGTTTTGACTAACGGCACCATAATATACTGCAACCTCCAAGCTTCCCGCTTCCTTCCGTTCGTGCGTTTCCAAATTACACCAGAACTGCGTCGTTTGCACTTTTAATCTTGTAAAAACTCCCCGGCAGCCGTACATATTCCGTGGGGGAGGGCTCCTAATTTCTGTAAAGTATTACGGAAAATGATCTATACGGCGGTTTGGTGTAAAATGCTAAACGCGAGTCATTACTCACGGAAGATAATTTGAGAGCGTTGTGTCAGGGGAGACATTAGATTACGGAGGAGAGAAAGTAGGAATAGGTATTCACATATTTATTCCTATTTGCATAATCAACTGGAGGAGATGGGGGATGTTCTCCTGGGCCCAACTAGCACATAAGGAACTGAACAACAGTTTGGAAATTGTCTATTATTTTTCAGACTATCAACACATTTTTTTTTTTGTTCTTGCAACGAGAGATTCAGTTCTGAGCCCAGAACTAAGCACGCTCCTAGATTCTGTTGTTGCTTGCAACTGGCAAAAGACATTCTATGAGTTGACTGAGGAGACGGAGGTAGTGGAAGGTCATTTTGGTAACCAACATCATGCAACAGCTTCCTTCTTCCTTTATTGCTTCAATTCTGGAAGTGGATTTACCTCTGGAATTGGATCCACCTGCGTCATGAGGAAAAGATACTCCAGATCTCCCTCCCTTCAACAGGAGAAAAGGCAGCAACACAGTACAACTAAAGGATATTTCTTTGTACGAGGTTATCCACGAATTCCTGGCTGCTTTAGTGCCTTGACACACCACCCAGGGACTTGCTGAAGTGGTTGGTGAGCACATCTGAACATGCATCCTACCAGCTCTACACTTCACTGTCCTCCTCTTGAAGGAGGAGCCATTTATTTTGTACTTCAGCATGTGATACAATTATAATTAGAATCATATAATCACCAGGTTGGAAGAGACCCACTGGATCATTGAGTCCAACCATTCCCATCAATCACTAACCCATGTCCCTCAGTGCCTCGTCCACCCGTCCCTTTAACCCCTCCAGGTGACTCAACCCCCTCCCTGTGCAGCTTCTGCCACTGCCCCAATGACCCTTACCATGAATTTTTTTTCCTAATGTCCAGCCTAATTGTCCCACTGAAAATTATTCCTTTTCCTTTTTTTTTTCTCCCAGTCCAACACATCATCTAAAACGCATTTCAGATTCATGACAGTGACCAGCTGCATAGCTGGAGTTAGACCAGTGAAAAATCAGCATTTATCCTGGACAGCAGTTAATGAGATACCTGGAAACAGTACCCGCATAGCAGCAACTCTGGAGCAATTTCTCCAGAATTAACGACCTGTCAGGACTCCATGACCACGCACTAGGCTGTTCTCTCCAGTTGTCTTTACCAAACAAAAAGAACAATGTGGCTCCCATCCCTCCACTCCTTCCTAATCCTCCTTGTGCTCCTTTCAGCTCCATAGCCTGAAGGTTTTTATCCTCCCATGGAGTTTGTGTACTCAGAACTCTTTCAGTTTAATGATTCTGTCTCCTGTTGTGCCCTCTGTTGCAGCACACTGTTTATACAACTCTGTTTCAAATGTCTTCTAGAAAAGGAGGGCTGGTAGCGCCGAGGGTGTTTTATCTTTCTCGGTTCCTTCTGTTTCCGATTATCCCAGATACACACCAACGCTATCTCAGACAGATAAGCAGCTCAGCGCCTCCTGTGCTTTAATAAGCGAGCTTAGTTGCAAAACTCTTCCTGTGGCACAACGGTTCCCTGCATCTCCACTTTTTCTCCTTAAATGTAGGACCATGTTGGTCAATACTGGTCCAAGACAGTGTGGCCGTGGCATTTCTTGATGTGGTTTAGCAGGCATGGAGGTGTTGGGCTGAACGTCGGGCTGGATGAGCTTAGAGGTCATTTCCAACCTTAATGATTCCATAATTCTACATATAATCAGGGTACTGAGGTGTCTAAGAAGCAGTGGCTGCCCCATCCCTGGAGGGGTTCAAGGCCGGGTGGGATGGGGCTTGGAGCCCCTGATCCACTGGGAGGTGTCCCTGGGTGGGACTGGATGGGTTTGAGGCTCCTTCCACCCCAAACCATTCCAGGATTCTATCATGTTCCCTGTCACATCAGAAAGGCAACCGCTCCAACAGCGATTTCTTCCTAGCGTGCATATATTTAAACAGAAAACATCACCCACAGCAGTAAACGCCTTCATTATTTTTCAAACCCGTGTGTCTGGAGGATGAGGTACTGACCAGTGGGTATTTTTTTATAGCTCAGCCACATTTCACACTGACTCATAGACAACCTAGGACTATGTTTTCAATTCAGCCTGCTGACCCCCGCTCGAATTACCCTTTCCCTTTTTAAAATCGGGAGGCTGCAGAGGGTTAAAAGCTACGAAGTCTCCAGCACCTACAAAGCCCACAAAGACGTGGCTTCCGGAGCGTTTCTTGGGTAGGTGGCTGAGGCACAGATGGTGTCTGGTGCACAGTGCGAATCCAGACATCCGAGAGCCAAAATAGACACAACCTGCATTTCATTTGTGTTTTCGCTGATTCCATCAGGCTTTTCTTTTATTCACTGGGATAGAAGCTTGCTGGTTCTTAGTGGTCCGGCATAGGAATAGATACAATGCTGGTGCTGCTGTATAAAAACTGTACAGAGCTACAGTTTTAGCAGGTTAATTGGTAATTAAGAGTCTTCATAAAGCTACTTATGTTTCAACTTATGCCTTCATGAAATCGAGTTACCATAACATCTAATCACGATTATTTGTTTCTAAGTACACACCATAATCGTATGTAAAACACCTCCAGAAGGACGGGTACCGAGACATCAAACTGAGGAATTCGAGCTGAGAACTTGGGAGTTCAGAACAAACAGAACAAATTCAGAGCCAGAGATCCTGGATTTCACTCAGAACAAGCCCTTAGCTTTTGCGTTTGGTTACTGGATTTATAATTCTCTGCATATCTGCTAGATAAATAGAGAAAAAAACCTGAAAAGTTGCTTGTTCTGAGCCAGTTGATGAAATGAGTCACTGAACTAGATGGAAACCCTGCTTAAAACTATGCATGAAGCAGAACTTCACCTATGAAAGGCATTACGAGACATCACAACTTCTTTAAATGAAATTTACTTCAGTTCAGATCAATGTTGACCTTCTATGAATTTATAAAGCCCTCGCCTGGTTCAGGGCAGTAGGTTTGAGGGACTGTGGGAAGAACCTGCTTTTAGCTCCTAGTTTTAACACCCATTTCCTAACTTTTCCCATATTGTCAGTACCCATTGGTGGGAAAAAGTCTCTCAACACTGTGTTTTCCACACAAGCTGCACTGCTGCTACGAGTTTCCCGTCTCACCGTTTCTCAAGCATCAGCTGGGGCACGGGAGGCGCCGTGCTGAGCTAAACAATCACCGGCACGTTGAGAGACTGCTTGAAAAATTCTTGAATGAACAGCGCTTCCTCAAATGTGGGGGGGGGAAAGAAAGATAGAAACAAACAAACCAATCCAAGCCATCGGCAGCGTGCACCGGGTTTACTCTCCATAACGACGGCACGTGGCTGCAATCAGCCACAGACTGATGAGGAATTCTTTTCAGACCTCTTAACATCTACACAGCTGCCCTGTCGTGCTCGTCGTCTCCTTTTTTTTTTGAGCCTGTATTTATGCATTGCTTTCCCCGTCCCTTGCTAGTCTTTCTTATTAAAAAAAGAAAAGTAAAAAAGGAAAAAAGGTCTATTTCATATATCAGAAGAGATCCTTACGCCTGTTCTGAGGCGAGCACTGGTTCCATTTAGAGGGAATTAGAGGCAACTTAGAATCATGGAATGGTTTGGGGTGGAAGGGACCTCCAAGCCCATCCAGTTCCCCCCCTGCCACAGGCAGGGACACCTCCCATGGGATCAGGGGGACAACGCTGAGAGCTCAGGATGGGTCCCAGCCACCAGATGGGAGATTGAAGTGGCTGCTCAAATCCAGCCTTGAGTGTCTGGCTCCTGGACGCAGGAGCAGCTGCTGAAGATTTGAGGATTTCACCATCACGAAATCTGCACACCAAGTAGCTCAAGAAAAAAAGCAGTAGCTCCTTCATTTTGTATATTAAAACCAGAGACAGATCTGAACTAATCAGAAGTCTTTCTAATTAAAGAGTCAGACTTAGCATCCTGCACTAGTATATTTAGTATTCCTTGCAAAGTCAACAGCAGAGAATGCAAGTTACATTGTGCCTGTTAACACCCAGAACCACTTGGTCATTTTAATGCATTCAGAGTATTTAACCGCATCTTTCAAGACATTTTACATTTTAATTCCACATTGTTAGTGTTGCAAGAAACTTAGCAGTATTCAAGCTTTTTCTTTCCAGCATGGGAAAGATTTAATATTTGAAAAACATTCTAAGTTCTTTAACTTCCAAGTTAAAATTAACTCAGGGGGAAAATGTTGGCAGGGCAATTTCTGTGCAGCAAAAAAAAATGTCTAATTAATAAACTGTGTTCCAAAATATTTCTGCCTCGCAACCCTGGCCACTTTCAAGAACCTTCTGACGNATTAACTCAGGGGGGAAATGTTGGCAGGGCAATTTTTGTGCAGCAAAAAAAAAATGTCTAATTAATAAACTGTGTTCCAAAATATTTCTGCCTCGCAACCCTGGCCACTTTCAAGAACCTTCT
The DNA here is from genome assembly GCA_013389865.1 of Piaya cayana. NCBI lineage: Eukaryota > Metazoa > Chordata > Aves > Cuculiformes > Coccyzidae > Piaya > Piaya cayana. The sequence goes on along the minus strand of WAAB01018515.1, from coordinate 5,508 downwards.
GACGTTTCCCAGACCAGCAGAACTATAATTTCTATGAAACAGTCAGTAGAATAGCAAATATTTTTTTATAGCCAAGAGACAAAAACCTCCCAAGCTCTTTCACGGGCCCGGTGGTTCGGGCTTTCCTTGCTGTTCCAGTCTGGGTTTGTTTTTCCCCAGGGTCTGTATTCCACTGCCTGTTGCTTACCGGCAGCCAAAAAAAAAAAAAAAAAAAGAGATTATACAAATGTTTTGCGTTCTTTCCTCATAGGCAACACTCCGAACGGCAACAAACATGCATCAAAATTTCAGCGGAAGCGCTTTTCTTCATTCCAGCGACTGCCTCATTTGAAGCACTCAGTATTCATACGCAATTTCTAGACAAGCGTATTGAAAAGGCATCCCATATTTTAAGAGAGTGTGACAGCCGAGTTAGTTAACTGGTGTATGAAAGATTCACTGTAAATTAAAAATTAAGTAGTATTCAGCAGCTCCAAAAAGTGTTTAGACCCATCTGTTGCTATAAATTACCTTTTCTTCTCTTTATCTCAATGTAACCATATGCCACGGGACAACAACCAAGCGTGAAGCATCCTCTTCAAATCTCTGATTAGCGCATCCACAGTTAACACGGAACACGCAGCACAGTAAAGCAAACATTTTGTTAAAGCTCTACAATAGAAGCATCAGGATGACTTCACGACAAGAATTTTAGGGAGGAGTTAAGAATTACTGAGCAGAGGACACGTGGAGAGGGCAATTCAGCCCTCAGCCCATCAGGAGCTTACGGCCAGGGACTGCAGGGAAGGTGGACCAGGCTCGGGGAAGACTCTTCTTGGCTTCTATCACTCCAAATCCTAAACCCCTTAAAGGCAGAGCTGAAACGCAACTTCGCAAGAGCCGCATGTGAGGACCACGCTCAACCTGCGAAGATTAAAAGGGATGCCCAGAGCAAAGGGACCGAGGGTCAAACCAGTAAAAAGCTCCTGAACTACCTGTTCTCTGACAGACGCTTCTCCAGTCACAGAATCCCAGAATCCCAGAATCACCGGGTTGGAAGAGACCCATCGGATCATCGAGTCCAACCATTCCTATCAAACACTAAACCACATCCCTCAGGACCTCGTCTACTTGTGTCTTAAACCTCTCCAGGGAAGGCGAATCAACCACCTCCCTGGGCAGCCTATTCCAATGCCTAATGACCCAATGCCTAATGACTAAAGTCAAGATCTTTCCTGTTGAAAAAGCTTTTCTGAGTGTGCTCAGTGCTACGTGAGCAGCAGCAGAAGAACCAGAACTAGTCTTACCTTGAGCTATCAGACAGAAACCCAAGCTTTTTAAAGCAGCGCCCATACTCCAATGAGTGGCACTGGTTCCAATCTACATCGTAGCTCCTTCACTGTCACTGGTACTTTATTTAACCCCTTTCGGTTAGTATAACTGTATCTCAGGTCAGGGTTCTGATGTGATTTTAAGTCAGATAAAAAGTCCATTCAGCTACCACAACTGTTAGAATCACCATTGTTTCAAAGATGTCAACAGGAATAGAAAAGATACTGGTTTATTTTGCGAGAACTCACATTCTTTCACTTTTCCTCGAACAAATTATCCAGGGAAGCAGTAGCTGCCCCATCCCTGGAGGGGTTCAAGGCCAGGTTGGATGGGGTCTGGAGCCCCTGATCCAGTGGGAGGTGTCCCTGCCCATGGCAGGGGTGGAACTGGATGATCTTCAAAGACCCTTCCAACCCAAACTGTTCAATGATTCTACAAATATCAGTAAAGGCTCTGTTGCTGTAGTGTTGAGCAGACAACTTTAACGTCTTACACTACTTTCATATAGTTCTCCTCCTCGGTATGAGATAAAGAACACACGGCTGCTGATGTTCGCTGTTATGACACAAGTTGAAAAAATAATTTCCATTAATGTGAAGTGATTAAGGTTCATTTTGCGCCTGTCTGCCGCACACCACAGACGAACACGCCACGTACGTGAAGTTTCTATAACATCCTTTGATCTTTCCTCAGCTCACTTTGTCTTAATGGGGCTGTAAAAGTTCACCCAAACCCACACGGAGTTTTCCCAAGCAACTGAGATTTAATAGGTGACAATTCCCTTTGGGTGAACGTGGAATAGAACATGGGAATTAAGAGGCTGCCACTGTTCCAAATGCAGATACTCAGACAGGAGAACCTTCATGCCTAGAGATGACTAGAAGCAAGAAGACACCGTGCTAAGCAGGAAAATCTGGAGGATGTGGGCACAGTCAGTATTCCAAAGAACGCCAACAGCAACACCCCCACCTAGGCAGGAGTTCCAGCCCAGCACAAAAGCGCACGCGTCTTCCAGAGCGTGGATTTAAGAAATAATATTTACAAAAAGCCTTTAAAAACTAATCCAAAGCCTAGGGGGTTGAAAAAAACTTCCTGTTTTGCTGTTTTTTCTAATTAACCCCCCCCCAAAAGCTCTTAAAACAGAAAAAAAGATGAGCTTGTTGAGCTAAATACAAACTGATCCGCCACTCTTCTCCTTAAGAACGCATTTGTATCTTAACGGTCAGTAAGAACCGACTCCGACGATTAACCAGGGCAGAAGGGAACATCATCTCCTCTCTCCTTAATCCCTCCATAAAGATTTACCTGGCCGGATCACAGTCAGACTGGAAGATCAAGTCACCACTCACCGGCTTAGCCAGAGCACCAACTGATTGTGTTACACACCCTGGAAACTCCTGCAGCTGGGAAATTTAGTGGTTTTGTCTGATCTGCAAGTGACTTGGGACTATGTCCAGTTCTACCACGGGCCAACTACCCCTCTTGTCCTATTTTAAGTCATTTTTTACCTAAAATATGACATTACTGAGCATTAATGACACCAAAAACATTAGGGAAATAAAAAAACCTTAACCTGTTCCCTCTCTCAAATCCTCAAATCCTCAAATATATCCTCCTCCCCCTAAAAAGCCCCAAACTCATCAACCTGAAGCAACTCATTAAAAAAAGCTCCCATCCCTCCGATTCAGCACGGTGAGACCTGGTAACATTTGTAGGCTTATGAGCAACTGATAAAGCTGAACGCCTTATACTCATAAGCACGAATGAAAACCAACGCAAGGTCGTCTTCACAGAGGTCTCCATCCATTCTTGTTAGCTTAAACAACAGCAATTCCACACCCGCATACTCACGACTTGAAATATTAAACGAAGATTTAATGCTTCTCACCAGCGAAGACGCAAACGCTGGGCTAAAGCTGAAACAGATGCCGCCCTCTGCAAGGTTGGGGTGCACAGAAACTCCTCCTTCAGGAAAGGAACTTCTCCAGCAAGTCCTTGACTGCTCTCCAGAGAAACGAGGGGGGATTAATTGGAGGAATAAGTTTGTATACCGACCCACAGGCTTCGGTTAGGTTCTGTCCAGGCTCAGCAGAAGCCTTCAAAAATACTAAACATGCAGTTTAAAAATAACCTGCCAGCTCGGGAAGGAAGAAAGCAGATGAGGTAAAGATAAATTGAAGAGATAAATCTTCACTTCTAAGTGAAGTGCTTCTACACTTCTAAGTGCTAACCCAACACAGGCATTAGACACGCAGCATGTTTTGGGTAAATACGATGAATATCTTACATCACCCAAGCTTTTTTGCATTTCTACTCATGAGAACACTGACATAAGACTTCACCGAGCAGACCCAACAATATTGACACCTTGTGGGAGGTCCAAACGAGGTTTAAAATGGACTTTTCTGTACTTTTTACGCCAACTGTGCAGACAAGATACGAGCAAACAACGCGGTCTCTTTCCAATGGAAAGAAGTTTTGGTAAACAGGAAGATTTCAGTTGAATATGAGGAATCTTGGCAACGGGATCAGAGAATGTGGAAGAACCTCCAGGGAAGAGTGACTGGAACATCAAATGGGACATTTGTAATCAAAGAATCATAGAATCAGCAGGTTGGAAGAGACCCACTGGATCATGGAGTCCAACCATTCCCATCAATCACTAACCCATGTCCCTCAGCACCTCGGCCACCCATCCCTTAAACCCCTCCAGGGAAGGGGACTCAACCCCCTCCCGGGGAAGAGGCTTCCCCATGCAGTGCCCAGTAACGTTGTGGGGACATAGAATCATGAGATTGTTTGGGTTGGAAGGGACCTCAAAGTCCATCCAGTCCCACCCCTGCCATGGGCAGGGACACCTCCCACTGGATCAGGGGCACCCAGCCCCATCCAACCTGGCCTTGAACCCCTCCAGGGATGAGGCAGCCACCCCTGCTCTGGGGAGCCTGGGCCAGGGCCTCCTCACCCTTACAACCAAACCCCAAGATCTCGTCTCAATCTTCCCTCCTTCAGCCTCTTCAGTTCTTACGCAGCGCATGGTTCTGACCATCCCTTGAGGTTGCAGCCTGCCTGAACTTAAACAACGAGGCGTTAGCTGGAAACACAGCGACCAAAGGCCTTGAGCGCATTTTCCGTTCGTGTTCATTGAGATATTTTTCTCTGCTTGTCAAACATAAACCCACAGTACAACACTCAATGATATTTTAGTTATTTTTAAACCTTTTCAACAACTGTGGCCTTTTGTTTTCTCATTATTTATGTCGGGTGAGGGTGTCTCTGTTCAGGTGATCATGCTGCGTAAGTACAGAGGGATGTAAATGATATTTCTCGATACGCCAACTAGCAGCCTCGGAACGTAAATGACATTTATGAGCAAGTTAGGAGCGCTTTAAATATTGTGAAACCGCTTTCTTTGACACGTTGGGGATAATGATGCCGAAACACCAGCCTCTTTGTAAACTGTTTAATGGCAACAATTTTCTAAATCAAAGCGATCTATGCTTCCCTGTTTAGAATTTCATTTCTAAGTACTAAAGTCTCATAAGGGGGGTTTACAACGTTGAGTCTTTAGCTTCTGTGAATTGTTATCTGGCACAGCTGCAAGAGCCTTACCTTCAATTGAATATTTTATCTTTGAAATTATAAGGTGTTTTTTTCTGCCGTCTTTTATGCAGAAAGATAACATTAACAGAGGAGAAAAATATTTTTATGCTGTGAGGAGCTGAAAAAGTACATTTTGTGGTGCCACGTGATGCTCTGACTATATCTTAGACTTTTACAGTAACGTGTTTCAAAAGAATTACAGACCTGGTCTTTTTTTGTACCTGGAAAGGATAAAGATGTGAGTGGACACAACCCTTCGGTTGTCTCTCTGCCTGCATAATTTGTTTCCATTGCTGACTGTTCCTAACCAGTGGTTTTTGAGAAGTAGGTTCAGTATTATTCATTATTGTTGAATTATTGAGGGTGAATGGTGTGAATTCCGTAGAGCTGCCATCACTTCCCGTCTGCTGGAGATGATCCTTCCTCAAGACATGCAGCTGTGTGTGTAAGGCACTTAATTTTTAGCAGGAAAAGCAGGAGTTTTAGGCCCCACCTGTAGTTCCCTGTAATTCATGCCGGCTGTCGGTGCAGAGCTGTTCCCCACAGAACCTTTCTGATGTGTCCAGACTTGTTACTCGAATCCTGTGTTCAGTT
>WAAB01018513.1:0-17951 GCA_013389865.1 Piaya cayana | reverse complement strand
CCAGGGATGGTGACTCAACCAAGTATTTCTAAATTCTTGCATGGAAGAAAAAAAAAAAGATGAAGAGAGAGAAAGAAAGGACAGAGGGAGAAATAAAGAGGGAACAGGAGAACAGGGAAATAGGGAGTTAAAAGAAGGAGAGAATTAGAAAAAGAAAGAACTACAGAGATATCCAGAATTAATGTCTTCTTAGAAATGCACTTAAGGGTAGACTCCTCAAAAAGAAGTCATGAAATGACAACAGTTAGGACTGAAGGTTGGACTCTGTCCAGAGGCTGAATTGACTTTGTCAATCCTGTCCCATCTTTCAAGGGTAATTAAACACACTATCTTCAGTTTGGATCTTGCTTCAACCAGCAATTCACCTCTGCTGACAAGGTAAAGAGGTAGACAGGAGAGGTTCAAAGTGGCTACCAAAAAAAGCCATGTCCATATTGGTCTGACTTTATGTGAATATGATGCCACCAAGTAATTAGCAATAAAAATACTGTGCAAGAACTGTGCATACCATTAGGATTGAGTAATTTGGCCTTTAACACATCTAGCAGGTACTGCAAGATGCGCTCAGTGACTAAAACCCATATATCTCATTATAATAAATATTTTATAGATGACATCTTAGCCCAAATCACCTTCCATGACATTGTTTTTAAAGCCACTGACAGGTGACAGGGTGATTGCAGTGACTGGTAATTGGATAGGAAATCTTCCATTGCCATGTTAAAATGAACCCATATTGATAACAACTGAGTGTTTTCATTTGACCCATGTCAAATGTCAACAGTGCAATAAACTGGTGAACCTGCTTTAATTTCTGTAGGTCAGAGATGAAAAAACACTTCTTCCTTTTTGTGTGCCTACGCACCATTTTTTCAGGATGATGCCTACTTCTGAGAAAACTCTCACAGTGGACATTCTTTTATATTTGTTTTGTGAACAGGCAGACAGCTTTGCTATTTCAGGCTGTAAATCTGGCATTTTCATAAGTGTTGAAATTCACACCTTCGCATTTCTTGCTAGATCCCTGCTATATAAGGTGAGTAAAGGTAACCATGCTGCTGATATTTGCGGTAGTCCTTCATCTCACTCCTTTTGGGACTGTTCCCATGTACATAAGTACCCTTCGTCTTTGACATCTGAAGACTGCTTCATAGCCATTCTTATGTGACTGTGAGTGACAAAGCATCAAAGAAAGTTTCCTAACTGTGAAATTTATTAGACAGGAGAGCAGAGCCCCCTGGGGAAAATGTTGGAACAGAACTCCACTGGAGGAGGTTTCAGAGTTAAGGGGGATAAAATACTGGGGGAAGCTGGGGGAGGTATAGTGTTAAATTAGAGTCCTGCAGTGACAGGAGTTGAGTGGGCACTTAAAACTACTTTTCCATTCCTCAGAATAGGATTGGGAATGGGAAGAACCCTCTTAACTCATCAAGTGGGGTCCTCTGCCATCGTGCTAGATGACTTTTTTCATTAATTAATTGTATGCTGTGTCTTTAAATCATTCAGGATTCCCTTCACCCCCCAAGGAGGAGAATGTCTGAGCAATTAAAGCATCTGGGTCATTCATACAAGTACCTCTGCTGACATGAGTAGAAGGCCATGCTTGATCCTCTCATAAATGGATGGCGACTATTCAGACAAGAGACTCAAAGGCAACCTCAAGTGGTACTAGCCAAGCCATTTATATTTGTGCAAATTTAACACTCCTGATGTAATTGATCTCCTAGGTTCCTAGGAAAAAGTCAGGTTGTTTTCTTCAAAAGTAATAAATCTATTTGTATAATTATAGCTCAGTCAAAGCCAACGCATTCTCATAAGATTATCCTAGAGTCGCACTATCTTCACGGCTAAGAAATTTCTTCTGCTTTTCACCTTAATTTTGTTAAGTCTCAACATTCTTTTGTTCTTTGGATGAATTTTTTTCTTTCATTAAAAACACTCTTGCTCATCAGTGGTATGTAGCTCAGTGCCCTTCTGCAGCTGGTAGTCAGGTTCTCTTATACTTTATTGTGATAAAATTATCAAGACAAGTTCTTTTGGTGTAAGACAGGAACTCCCAATTCCCAGATCACTGTTAATAAAGGGAATGATTGTTCATTGTGTTCTTAAAAATAAGAATTAGTAACATTAGAGGAAATAACAAGGATCCATTTCTAAAGAAACAAAAGGTGACGGTTTCCCCACATATCAGTAGGGACTATAGAATTCCCTGCTACCACGATGCTGAGAGGACACATTGGTTCAAAAAGCAAACTGCAAGCAAAGTGAGCAAAAAAAGGTATGGGAGGAAATCCAGTAGAGGAAAAAGTCTAAAGATATTAAATGCAAAGGTAACATCGCTTGCTAAGGAAGACTTTAAATTGAAATTTCTGATCNGTCTAAAGATATTAAATGCAAAGGAAGATTTTAAATGGAAATTTCTGATTAGACTGACAGTGTTTTGGGGAAATATTACACATGCTTATACTACCTTACACTTTTTGTTAGGCTTTTACTCTTGGTCACTATCAGAGGCAGGCTATTGTACTGCATATGCCTTTAGTCTGATTCTTTATGGCTTTTATTATCATAGCTAATAGTTTTTCATTGAATCTAACCCTCTTTGATTGGATAATTCTTGTAGAAGAATGTAACTAACATGACAGTTAGTATTCCCCATGAGTTTTCACAGAGTCTAGCACGGGGCTATTAAATTCATTACAGGTTTATGTTTTGACTCATAGTTTTCCTGTGACCAGTCGCTATGTCTACAATTTTCTCATGCCAGATGTCCCCAGCCACTGCAGAACATATCATAGAATCATAGAAAGGTCTGGATTGGAAAAGGACTTTACAGATCATCTAGTCCAACCCCCGTACAGTGAGCAAGGACATCTTCAACCAGATCTGGTGGCTTAGAGTCTGACCTTGAATGTTTCCAGGAATGGGACATCTACCATGTCTCTAAGCAAACTGTTCTAGTGTTTCACCCCCTCAGTGTGAAAAATTTCTTCCTAATACCTAGTCTAACCTTCTCTTTTTTTAGTTTAAAACCGTTACTCCTTGTCCTATTGCTACAGGCATAGTTTTTCCCCATCTTTCTTATCAGCTCCATTTAAGTACTGAAAAGCTGCAATACAGGCTCCTTAGAGTCTTCTCTTCTCCAAGCTGAACAATTCCAACTCTCTCAGCCACTCTTCACAGGGGAGATGTCCCAGGAGTTTCATTATTGCCCTAGAGCATGTGACTTTGCATTACTAACTACATAATATCATCCAGCACTTATGATTATTTCAGTTTCCCTGTATGATATCTCAGTCCTGATTTGAACTGATCATACCTGCCACTTCTGTGTGATCAGCAAACATTAATTAATTTGTATGACACTCTAGCAGTATCATTATGAGGGCTGCTGAGGTGATGGCATGTCACCATTTCTCACACCTCCTCCCACCCTGCTCAGAGTCAACACAGGCAACAAGCAAAAGTGTGTTTCGTTGGAATATTATAATCAGTAAAAAGTGAAAACCTCTGATGGCAAGAATCAAGTTTCCTTGAAGAGTATAGCACAAGAAATTGCTCTGATGTGGGGAGTCTCCCTGAAGATAAAGCTGGTGTTTGTAACCAAAACTTCCTATTTCAGAAGGAAATCCCTTTTTTTGTCAGGGTTTACCTTTATATATTCTGTGTGAAATTTTGCCCATTTTTAGTTTTGTCATAGTGGAGGTTAATTGTTGGAACCTCAGATCTTCATAGAACACAAAACCCATTTCATACCCGATTTTCTTTTACTACTTACTGAACAAGCTGAAGCAGGATTTTCCATTATTGTACATGTAAAGATGCCTTATAAAAAGCAAAGCAACTGTCACTTATTTTATAACATTTGTATTATTTTAAAGCATCCTCCACTCACCCTTCCAGCTGATTTCCAGTCTCCTAACTTTGGATCTATGACCCTAATAAAATTCTAACTTTCCGCATTTTTTCAAAACTACCATTAACTACATGCCTCAATTACTTTTTGTTCAAAAGAATTCATCAGAAAATGACAAGTTAAGCCTAATCAGTCAGCCTGGGTTCTCTCAAAGGCCTCCAGGTGTTGTAAAGGAACATCACTTGTCACACTTTAGATAGCCCAACAGGCTGGGGAAATTTAAAAAAAAAGCAACAAAAAAAGCGCTTTTATAACTGGAAAGATAAACAACAGAATCTGCTTTAATTCTACTCTAATTGACTGTGGTGTCTAACACAACCCTTGGATTGACCTTTTTCTGAGCAAACATAACAACCAGAGCAATTATTGGAGTACCAGCCCAGGATTAAATCCACACAGAGGTTTCCAGCTGAACATTAAATAAGACTTGGTCTTTTTTAAAACAGGTGCTAAGGTCTTCAGTCAGCTGCTGTCCCTCATCAGCTTTACAGCATCAGGGAAATAAAGAACAAGAATTGGTAGCATATTCAGTGTTAGATAGGTGGAAAGCTGACCTATGTTTTAAAGGGCTATTGCCCTTGTAGCCAAAGTATCAGCATTAAGACGTTAAACCTCATTATCACAGCATTTCAAAGACATTTCATTTCCAATTTTTGTTTACAGTGTGCTTTACTTGCCATTATAAATGTTTTCACTCTGGATTTATTGCTTATTTTATCTGGTGTGTAGTATTAGATGCTGGGGTTTGACATTTGAATTTCTTAGGTTGTTAAAGACCCACAAACTGTTGAGTTGTATGTTATCCCAGCAGATGTAAAATGTGTGATATTCCACTTCTGGCAGGGTTGGTAGTAATGAAACTATACATTTTAAAAGAGTAGTATTAACTTTTAATCATCATACAACCCTTTGAGGAAGATTCACTAAACGCAAAAGCAACATCTCCTTTTTCAATGAGACATCTTAAGTATTCATCCTCTTCTGAAATCAGTTTAAGAATTAAACACGTAAAGGACCAAACTGTGAGTCCCAGTATCTCAGAACCATTTGCCATGACTAGCTGTTTGTTACAGCTATTGGCCCTGAGATAGGCAGTTGTGAGGGATTTGAGATTAGGGGAACACGCACAATAGTTTCTTCTTTGATTGCAGTTTTCTCATCCTGTAGCCTTGAAAGAGTCTAATGAGGAAAAAATCACTGTTTGGTTTTTGTATTTCAGATTGCCTCAATCAACTTACTCAAATATGAAAAACTGTCCTGAGAAGAGGCTTATTAAAGGCAAAGGTAGAAGGCAGTGCACATAAAGGGATTGGGACAAAGTGGAATCCAATCTGCGGTGGCTCGAAGTCCTTCCATAAAGCAGGGAATTGGCAGGGATTACAATGATGTGTTTTCCCATGGGGTATGAGCCCTTCACTCTTGGCAGTCTGGAGGGTAACTTTGATCATGAAAGCAGTTGCTGAGGGCTGAGGTTCTCTCCGGTCACACTGTTGCAGTGATTGCTGTTTGTACTATATTTGCTGTGTCAGTGACCCAGCAAAAGATGGGAGAATATAGTGTAGTATGTGATAATGCCCTGTTGATTACAAGAACTACCAAGGGACTTTCCACTTACATCGATCAGAGAGACTTCATGAACCACTGCGGCATGACCTCCATTTACTAAGCTTTTGACTGACACCTCATTCATGAAAATGAGTTCATCCACCTAGGCAACCTTTGCTGAAGACACAGATTGGTGGGCACACGCATGTGTCTATGCAGCAGCCGTGGATGGTATGAAGTCTCAGCTTCTCTGTGGGGTACTTCTGTATGCATGGAGATTGTTAGAGATACAATTATCCCTCTTAATTGCATGACATCATGCAAACAGGATCTGAGGAAGGGATCTGAGAGAGGAAATTCTGCTCTGCTCGATCCTGTGCTTTTGTAAGTAAAGTAACCTGCTTTCAAATACACAAGCAACTGCTGCTGACATTTATTTTGAACACAGTCTGAGGCTGAATAAGCCTCCATAAATGGAGAGTTTCCCAGGCTCTGTCTGGATATCAACTACACGGAGATCAGAATTGGGACAGGAGTCCCATATTACACAGATAAATATACATAAGCTTGGGCCCTCCTCTGTGCTGGAGACTTCTAAAACAGTAGGTAGTTTGTTGAAACAAACAAACAAAAAAGGAAGGAACATACTTTCAAGCTTTCTTAAAGATGCAATAGAAAAAGAACATTGCAGAGAGCATCACTATAACAGGCTTCTGCAAGATTATTTTCTTCAAAGTATCTTCTTATTTGGAAACCTTCATTTATCAATTCAGGAGCATTTTAACTACAAACAGGTGGGATGTGTATTTGGGGTGGAAGGGAATAGCTGTTAACCTCTGATGTGGAAAACTCATATTCAGATTTATATTTTTGCCTGGGCCTCTTCTATCCAAAACAGCTCTCACCAGATTATGACAGGTTATTCTGGGATTACTTACACTTCCTCTCATAACAAAAATTCTTTCTCTAATAAAGGTCATAGAAAAACAGGTTGTAAGGAACATCTGGGGTTTTTTTAGTCCTGCTCAAAACTCAGTTCCTCAGACTGGACTGTATTATTATAAAAAAAAAAAAGAATTTTTTTTCTCTCCTATTCTTTTCTTCATTTTCAATTTTAATTATCCTTAACCATTAATATANCCTCAGCACAGGAAGGACATAGACGTGTTAGAGTGTGTCCATAGAAGGGTCACAAAAATGATCCAAGGGCTGGAACAACTCATCTACGGGGGCAGAGAATTTGGGTTGTTCAGCCTGGAGAAGGGAAGGCTATGGGGAGACTTCACAATGGTCTTCCAGTATTTAAAGAGGACCTACATGAAAGATGGGGAAAAAATTTTATCAGAGCCTATAGCAACAGGACAAGGAGTAATGGTTTTAAACGAAGAGAAGGTCAGACTAGATATTAAGAAGAAATTTTTCACACTGAGGATGATGAAACACTGGAGCAGTTTGCTGAGAGAGATGGTAGATGCTCCACCCCAGAAACATTCAGGGTCTGGTTGGATGGGCAACCTGATCTAGTTAGAGATGTCCATGCTCTCACAGGAGGGTTGGACAAGATGACCTGTAAATGTCCCTTCCAATTCTAAACATTCTATGATTTCTTGATATGGTTCTGTTTCTCAGACACTATTTTTTTCATCATTGCAGTGTCTCTTGAACAAGTACCTTCTATATTACCTCACCAAGGAAACTAATGAATCAAGCAAGGAATGTTCCTTAAAGAGGTCTTTTGAATTATATATTAGCTCAGAGCTCACTCAGAGGGCATTGTTGGAATGATTTGGGCTAGAAGTTAGCCTCCTGTTTGGAAAAATACAGGAATTGAATATTATAAATAAGACTTTAATTTGGAGTCTATTGTTGTAGGCTGCAGGATTCATCTATTAAAGAGAAACTTGAGATTTGAAACGGGATCGATTTTGCTGTCACATAATTAATAAAAGTGACTAATTGTTTACTTACAAAATAAATTCCAAGTGGAATTGTTGTCTAACAAGGAAAGATCAGCTAGGAGATTAGATATTGGCTTCAGAGATGCATTGGCATTTTAATAAATATTTCAATTGATGCATCTCTATTGGTGGATGGCTGCCTAGACATATAAAAATGCAAAGTCTTGCTCACCTTATATGAAGAAAGTAGATGCACATCTGAAATTAAATTCTGAAACCAGAATCCCAACCACTTTTTTTGAGACTCCCATTGCTTGGCACATGAAAATATACAAAATACGTGAAATCCACCTCTTTGAAGAACTAAGCACATTCAGTCCCTTCTAATTTAAGCAACCCCTGACAACAATCACAGTCTTCTGGGAGGAGGCTCACTAACTTTAGAGTCACCTTCCTCATCTTTGCCATTCTTTGAAAGCATTCTTCTAGTTCAAGGGAGAATTCATAGATTTCAATAATAATGCCAGAACAGCTGCTATTACCACTCTGAGCAGTAATGCATGCACATACGACCACTGCAAAAATACAAAAAGAATTCCTACATGTGCTTCATGCTTATCTCATAATGAGATTAACCTTTTGCAGACAGATTCTTTAGTTCTCATTTAAGGACAATTACCTGCATTTCTTCATAGTAAATAAACAAGCCATCGCACTACCTCACTTGTGATACAAATGAAAACTGATAAGACATGAACTGCTAACGTTCAGTTTTGTTTCTCTCCAGATCAGACATTTCAGAAATTCTGAGCCAGATTAGCTGACCATTCTTATTCTGTATTTTCTTTGGCAGTTAGAGCTTAAGTACAGTTTAGTTTTCAATGTCGTTTGATCATATTTTAAGGACTATGTCTGAAGTTATTTCTGGACATACAGGTCTTGATATCTAGTGCATGGTTTTTAATTAATATCATCCTGCATTTCGTTCTCATCTTTTACTGCCTTTGTGTAGAAAGCATAAAACTTGCTAGAGCTCCTAAAAACTTGCACATTCTCCTCACTTGAATATTTTGAATAAAATGGGGGGAAGGAGGCACGGCTAGAGAGAAAAACTCATTCTTGCAGTTGGTTTTGGTATTCAGAAAACTGCACTGGTGTGATCTTCTAAGGACAATGCTTAATGTTGCTGTCTGTTTTAAGCACGATTTCTTTCTTAAGGAAGCTGAAATTAAAGATTCCTTTAGTCTTTTGTGTCTGCCTAATTACTCACTATATTACATTTAAAAATCATAATATTGCATAGCATTGCATCAGGACTAAAACTCAATTTTCTCTTTTCCTAGACCGCCTTTTGGCACAGCAGTTGCCTTTCCAAACCAACATACCAGATCTATGGCATTCTGACTGCTGTCTGCAATTTCTGTTCTGATAGCTTGACCTCAGAGACAAGGGATGAATATAAGTATCCTGATATCCACTTAGAACAAGCTCTTCCAAAGAAGCTGTTTAAGCCACTGACAAAATGAGTCACTAGACAATCATCAGGATGCTGCCTGCTGGGAATAAATGCAACAAAATGCTTCCACTACTGTTTTAGTTTGAGTCAGGACTGTGAGTGAAGCCTAAGATGAGATGGTGAGGACTAAGAGAGCATCATGTATGATAATGTACAGCTACAAAAGATGTAGAGAGGAGAAACCTCCCTAACATAAGCCTAAGACGTTCACCACAGCCTCAGTCTGGAGTGATCTGAAGGGGTCTAAGAGGTTCTGCCCCATCTCAAGGTATGAGTCAACAGTGCTTTTATTCTTGAAGACACTGACTCAAAGTCAGTGGTTCAGTCCCAACCCTACTGAGGAGAAATTAGGAGCCATTCTGATAGTTGCATGGTGGCACAATACAGGAGGTCACATGAGAACTTGTTGTCTTGCCATCTTCAAATTACTGGTGCAAAATACGGCACTGAGTCTTCTTGGAAAATTCAAAGAGGAAGAGAAATGATGTTGGGATCTTCTATCCACTGTCCTTTTTCCCTGCCTCCTCTGAGAAAGCCTTCTCTGACCTGAGGATGGGGCATCCTTGATGCTATCAAAGGAATTTGCTTGATGATGGACCATAGCCAAGGATTTTGTCAGGTAATCCCAGCTGCTGCCAACTGTGTATCATACCATTCCTAATGTTTTCTTTAATAATGTATGTAGACATGCCAGGTGGAAATGCCACAAAAACTGCACAATTGAGTTTCCCTCTCAGGGGACCAGCCTAGGTCTCTGCTCTGAGCCTTTGCTCTAGGTGCCAGCTCAAGTAAGTGGTTGGAACTTGGTGTTGAATGACTCTGCTGATACCACCTACAACACAAGGCAGAAACTGCTGGTTTAACATGCTCTCTGCCTGATGTTGGTTAGGGCACTGTCTGTAGCATTGCACAGCCTATGGAAATGTGTTCTTTGCATCATAGTTTCATGTATATTTTATTAAGTTTTCCAGAAGATAAAATAAAATTATTGACATTTACTGTGAAAAAAATATGAATAAGAAACGCATCTTGGGCTTTTTCTTTTATTTCTTGTTATTTTTCTTTCCTTTTCTGTTATTTTTCTTTCCTTTTAACAACCAAGAGGAACAGTAGCCATGTGAGTTCAGCTGCTCTGCTCTCCTGTAATCTACCCTTTGATGTAAATAACCGGTAAAAACATATTTCTAATCAAATACATTCTCCTATCCTTAATCAGCTCAGCTTCAAAATGCAGATCAATGAGATAAGAAAGAGCTGATTTAATTAGCCCAACCTCAGCAATGTTACAGCATATTCTCATTTACTGAAATAAGGGGGAGCAAGAGGAAAAAGATTCATCATCATGAAAAGACGGGAAGGCAGAGGAAAGCAAATAATCTCCTGTGTTAGCAAAGGCTTATTTTCACTCCGGCTAAAGAGCCAGTACATGCTTTATGAGCCATTTAAATAACACTTAGGCCTTGTGCTTTGTCCTTTAGCCTAAGGATGAATTTCTTTCCCTAAGTAGCAACACCACTGGAAATCATCACTCTTGGGTTCAATTGATGCGCCAGAAACAACTCCCACCACTTGGTGAATAAGCAAGAGGAAATATAACAGGCAGGAGCAAAGCAATAATGCACATTTATATAGCTGCCTGGGAAAACTCACCCATATGTGCTTTACACATCATACACCTAGTCGGGCACTCTTGATGGAGAAGCATTGTGCTTTAATAAGAACAGCACAGGGTGTTCTTCCTCACCCTGATACTACCTAACTGCGCATCCACAGGCAGGTAACTTCATCTCTTCTATGTGTGTCTGTTTTGTTTTGGTTTGCTTTGCTTTCTTCCTCCACCTTACTAGGATTTGGAATTTTGTGCAGGTAAACCTCTCCTTTCTCCCACGGTGCAGATACCCGGAATGGATCTGATTAGCCCAGGCTGGATCAGTGAGAGTGGAGAAATGCTACCACTTCCACATACAGCACCTAGAATAATTCTGTGGCCGCGGCAATCTTGTAGTATTCTCAACAAGAGGAAAATCAGACCTGTAAATGCTCAGTAAGGAATTTCATATGGCATCCAGCAGTGGGCTTTGGCTCAGGTCCTGAACCTGTGACGTGACAGGCCTTGACATTTGCACTTTCACAAAGTTAGGTCCATTCTATGTAGATATGGGCATGTCACCTCCTAATTTGAGTGTTAATTCCAGGGATGAAGCTCAGTTTCATGCCTATCTATCATTTTGAATGGAGCCAGCTTATGACATTCACATTTAGCAGCCACTGCCTTGGAGATAATTGTTCGTTACTGAGGGAAACTAGCTCAGGCTGGGATAACACTCAGAGCTTTTCTCCTCAGGGATGGGAGCACCAAGGGCAAAGCAATTAAGACAGCAATTAACCCATTAGCCAATCTTCTCTCTCTTTTACTTTAACGTTATCTTTTCTTCAGGTTCTCAGACTGGTACCATTATCCAGTGCTACCAAAAACAGAAAGGAAAGACCTTGATCCCTAAAGGCACAATCCTCTCAGGTAAGGGGGGTTGAGTTTGGGCTCTATCCCCTGTTCCTCTCCCTTACTAGACCTCAAGGGTGTATCCCTGTGTTACCCTGAGGACCACATATTCAATGCTCTGTGCTGTCCCTCTTGCAGGGCAGCACAATAGTTGGTGTCAAGGGTGGTCTTCAAGGTTGTAGGCATGCATCTTCTTGGGAATCAGCACATTGAAGAGACAACTGCTTGCAACTGAGTCCCAAATGGAGAGAAACCAGCCTCCACACACCTCTCCTGCCTGATAAACTGTTTATGTGATCGTTCCCTGGTGTGCTTCACTAGCAATGAAATGAGTTAGAAAAAGGCCTACTGTTTGGACTGATGGAGTTAGGTCCAGAGTCCAAAACTCATCATCAGCCTGGGCTCAATGGATGCGATTTGGCTACTTTAAACAGAACTGGTGCCATTTCAGTTCCCAAGCCAAGGGATAGCAGTGATAGCTTAGAACTTTTCTCTTCCTTGCATTCTTCTCCTCCCCTCCACCAGGTTTTTCTCCCAGATAATAAATCCAACTTTTCATGAGGATTAGACCAGCTATCCCAGCTCTGGGGTTTCATGATAATAGTTTGCACAAAAGATATTGAGATAAGATCATATGTACAAATTTTAGTAGTTGGGTCCGCAGCTGATGCCTTTCATAGAATCATAGAATCACCAGGTTGGAAAAGACCCACCAGATCATCGAGTCCAACCATTCCTTGCAAACACTAAACCATGCCCCTCAGAGCCTTGTCCATCCACGTTTTAAACACCTCCAGGGAAGGTGACTCAACAACAACATTAAAAGTCAAGGTTAGTTTGGGATGAATACAAAACCACAAGAGTAGAACACAGAGAGAAAAGTGAAAGATAAAACTCTGTTACAGTAAGTCCACCCCAGACTGTCCTTCAGGGACAACCTGTTCCCACCTGGCCACAGCTCCTGCAGGAAATTCCCTCTGCAGTGGTCTGGGTCCTTTCCCGAGCTGCAGAGTGGTCTTTGCTCCAGCCGGGTCTCTTTAGGGCAGCAGGTGATCCCTGCTCCATGACTGCATCACTTCCTACCCGTGTGGCGGGGACATCCCACACACTTCTCTTCGGATGCTCCTGCATGGGAAGTTGATCATGCTGGCAAGAGGAGCAGGACAAGAGGGAATATACTTGAGCTCCACCAAGGGAGGTTCAGGCTGGACATCAGGAAAAAAAAATCATGGCAAGGGTCATTGGGCACTGGAAGAGGCTGCCCAGGGAGATGATTGAGTCACCTTCCCTGGAGGTGTTTAAAAGACAGGTGCATGAGGTGCTGAGGGGCGTGGTTTAGTGGTTGATAGGAATGGTTGGACTCGATGATTGAGTGGGTCTTTTCCAACCTAGTGATTCTGACTGGCGCACCCTCAATTCAGTGCTGCAGGTGGATTGCTGAATCACTGAACACAAACCAGCAGCTGCAAAGACAAGATGAGAAAAGTGGAGGGTGGGGGAGGTGGTGAGGATTGTGATGAATCTCACACAGGAGGTAATGCCCCTGTGAGAAAGCACTGCAAAGTCACCACTGAGGCTTTGTAGGGTAAGGCCATGAGAGTAACATTAAGGAAAGAACAGTGTGAGAACAAGAAGGGGGTAAAATATATCCAGAGGCTGTGAGAAACACTGCTTCAGCAACCTGGGGAAGAATGCAGAGCTTGAAGACCATCAGTCCTGCAAGAGGCCAAGGTAGCTCAGCACTGTGGAGCCAGGCAATGGTGCGGGCTTAAGGTGGTTCCCCCCAAAGCTGTCCAGCAGCTTGCTCCTACATTTTACAAACTTTAAGTACATTGGGGCCAGCCTGAAAACCCTATCAGGAGGGCACTGAATTTGTTCCTCCAGTTAGCCACCTTGAGTGACAGATCTTAGGTTTGAATCAACAAATAGCATCCTAGACATGTGAAGGAAAAAAAGCTTCTACTTTCAAAGACTTGAAATGAAGCTCTCCATCAGTGACTCCTCATCACTGAGAAATCTGCAGAATAAACCTCACCCAACCCTTAGAACCTGAAGGCTTCACGTCCCTCTATTTAGAGGATGCACAATGCTTTTATTAATTAGAGCCTTAGTTTAATATGAGCTGTCAAAGTTCACTTAACTTCAATTAATTGTTTCTCCTGAGCTTAATTTCTTTAGTTAAGTATTGATTAATCATTGCTTAATTATGCTGGAGTCTCACTGGGTGATATTTCAGTCGCACACTGCAGCAATGCATTGCTTTCTAAAAATACTCTGGGAACCATCAGATATATTATGCATTGCTATTATTAGGATGACTTTTAATATTTATCTTTTCATCCCTTCTGTTCCACAATGTATATTTAACATGTTGTGTTTAATTCCGCCGGTTTACAACTCATTTTTCTTTGTGAAGGTAGGTATTAGACCAGAGTTTTCCATTTCATAGCATGGGGAGAAAGGGCTGAGCGCCTGGCATCCTGCATCTTGTACCAGGAGGAGGTGGTTAGGGAAGAGAATTTAATCATCTTTACTGTGGCAGAATATTAACACATTTAAACAACCAGAATGGCTTTTTCTTTATACCCTTCAGACGGCATACAACAATGTGTACTCAAATAGTATCAAATAGTATCTGCATTTCCTCAAAACTACAATGTTAGAACTCATCTTATGAATATGATATTCAGACCAAGGCAGCTCCAATCTGAAATCTCAATCTATTCTGAAATATAAGGAAAACTGTAAAGCCCTCGACATCTCTGTAATATCTCAAAAGCACTGTAATATCCAGTTGGATTGCAAGTATCTTAGTTCTCATAGGTAAATAAAATAACAAATTATTTTTTCTGAGGTCTCCCTTGAGTTTACATATTTACACAAAACTAGTGTTAAATTTGATCTGTAATGAGGAATTAAACAATTACTTTTTCTCCAGCAATGATTTCCCTAAAGTCCATTTAGATGTCTAGCTTTACCTGCTCACAGAAGCATTTTGTATTATTTTTCTAAATGAGAGCGAGACATTCCCCTGAGAACATTTCTTGGCTTGCCATGGTTTTATCACTGTCAAGGGTTAACTTTCTCCCTTTGGTATATGTTCGCTTTTTCAAGATCTTTAAACCTACGACTACTAAAATTTCATTTTGAACATATACTATGTTATAGGAGTACTAGATGTTATTTACTACTGTCATCCCAGATGCTCAAATGAGCACTGGTAGGAATATGCTATAAAGAAAGTAATCAAAATTACATCCTTTTCTACTACATTTCACCTACTTGGGGGTGTAAACATCTGGCACTTTGAGAAATGCACATCTTTGCTATGTGAAGGACAAGATAAACTGGTAAAAACACTCATTATTATATAGATCATGAAAAACACTGCTGTTCTCTGATACTGAATGACACAATACAATAAGCTTTTCAGAAAGGGACATAGGAATTAGGCCAGGTAAAAAGAGTACTGACAAAGCTATTGCTCAGATCTTGGAAAAGGGCTAATCAAAACAGTTGTAGACTTCAAAGAACCTGGTCTTTGTTATTAATTATTATATCATGACTCTGCACTTCTGGATTCTGATCATAAGCAGAAATCAGAAGCTTCACTTCCATAGCACAGCTTGCTTGTATCAAATTTATAGCAATACATAATTAAAAAGCTGAGAAGAAAATCTGTTTTCATGACTCCCAATACAACTTCATGTAAACACTGTGTCTGTGTCCAGGTCACTGCTATTGTCGGTACTGAATAAGTCCTGCCCAGACACACTTACAGGAGAAGAGGAAACAAAGAATTGGAAAAAGGAAGTCTTACCCCTTCTGCTTTCTGTAGAGGAAACTGAAGCACTAAGGCTCAATGTGTAAAATTACCCAATGAGATTTGGAGCCATGTGATTTACAATGATTAGTCATTGATCTTAATTACAATCCTCAGGATCTTACCACATGGAACCTAAGCTCTGTTTCTGGAAGTCTATGGCAGCAACTGGATATACATCCCCAACTTTCTCATGCTAATGCCTAAACACAAAACCCTTCCAATTTCATCAGCTTTCTTGGCTTCACCCACATCCTCATTGCTCACAATTATTTATTTGTTTTGTAACCGGGTTTAGCAGATAGTCATCAACCACAGCTGTATCAGAGGCTCTGCTAGCAAAAAACAAACCTCTAAATTCAAGGGATAAGATGAGACTACTGAGGAGAACAGGCAGTTAAAGGAACACATGAATTTATCAGGATGAACAGCCTGGTCAGAAGGGATCAGGGCTTCTCTAGTCCCCTCCTGTAGATTAAACGTAGCCTGATTATGGTTAGAGAAGATGGCTAAATGTTATATTGCTCTGAAAATTCAAAACTTTCCTATTCTCTCTGCTGAAGGAGTACAAAAAAGTTCTGCAGTAACACTTCCATCTGTCAGATCCATTTTGAAAAACAGAGTACAGTGTCTTGAAGCCCTGTACACAAGTTTTATCTTCCACTGCATTAATAACGTGACATGACCCCATTAAATAGAATAGAATAGAATAGAATAGAATAGAATAGAATAGAATAGAATAGAATAGAATAGAAGAAGACAGAAGACAGACACAGCTCATTTCTTTCAGAATACATGAATGGAATCTCATGGCTCTCCAGACCGAACTGTCTTATGTCCAGTCTGGTAAGGTCTCTGAATCACTTTGTTCACCTTTCCAGCTCATCTAATAAAAGAGCAGAAGGGTAAAAAAATCTCTTCAACTGCCTATCAACACATACATGGGAAGCTTGCAGATCTGCTATGAATTTCTGGTCTCTCAGGACATGGAATCTACAAGGTTAGCTGGATTCAGGATATGATGCCTTGTAGAGATAGTATTGTGGTTTGTTGGAGAAAACTGGTCAGGCATGAGAGCAGAGGAAAGGTGATGTAAAAGTTAGAGAGGGGTCCTTGCAGGACATTAGCAGTTCCAGTATATACAGACTCAATGCGTAGTCTCTTCTTTTAGCACATTTGTTTTGGACAAAACCATAACAGCAGCTTAGACAAGTAAATGTGCTTGATAGAATATTTATCCTAAGATGCTTTTGTTATTAATAAAGAATCAAATAAAAGATGTAAGTCACCATAACTTTGTCAGACTTCCCGCCCTAACAATTTTTTTCCATTTTGAATGACACTCTGGAACTAACTGTAGTGCAATTTCCTTCCTGGCTTTTCAACAAAATAATTGCTTCATATTAATTTTGCAGATTGTTGATAACTAAATTAGTAGGTCTTTTGTAATTATTTTCCTTTCTATTTCTCCATATTTTACTTTAGAGAGGCTATGGTTTTGTTTTGATTCCTGCTTTCCTAGTAACAGCAGTATTTTCATGTAGGCTGGAGTGAGTGCAGGTTTATGGGTGTTCTAATAAAGCTTTGTCATGCAGACTAAAAGGAAAAGAAATGCAGATAAATTCTGAGGGATTGCATTCTGCCTACCTCAGATGTATTATGTAACTCTCTACCCTTTGAGTAGTCTTATTGATTTCAGTGAAAGAAGAAGTTATTGCAGGATGTGAATAAGATGTCAGAATTTTACCCTAAATATTTCACTTCACAAAGAGCACAGCACTGCAAAATATAACAGACCTTGAGCTGCAGCAGGACACAAAATTTGCAGTGACAATAAGACCCAGGCAGCCTTTTGCTTCTTTGTGATGGTCCCGTCTTATTAAAAGCATTTAATAAACAGCAGTAGCTGTGTCTGAATTAAATGAAGGAGCTTGTTGTACAAACTGAGAGTCTTCTAATCCTTACAGTGCCACAACTAAATCAAAGAAGTCTTGAAGCACCATGATAACGGCAGAAGAAGATGACTATCTCTGTATTATTGTCTTTGTGTACCTCAAAGACTGCTCTGTGGCAAAAATAATGTTGCTTAAAAAGCCAAACACATTTCTTTCAAAAAAAGTAGACAATTAAAATTATCCAGAAGTTGAGAAAAATAAGAGTAAAAAATATTTTTCAGTATGTTTGCCTTTGAAAGTTTACATTGACCTTAAAACAATTTTACGGTGGATATTGTGGGCTCTGGGTTTACATAAATGACTGATTGAAAATCTTTATAAGGATGTTAAGATTAAGGACACAGCTCTAAAATTCTCCAGACACAAAACTGATTTCAAAGGAATAAAGTGATGAGAACAGATGTCCATGAAACAAAATAATATATTCATAAAGCCCTTTTTTTCAACAGTCAGGACATAAAGTGATGACTACTGAACTTGTCAACCGGTTTTTAAATTGTATTAAAGTTGTTTAAATTAAAGATTATGGCAAAAACTGGAAAAAAAAAGAAAGAAATAAATACGAGACAGCTGTACAGGCAGTGTGATTACATGGTCTCAGTATAGATAAGGCACTGGTTGGCTGACTTTTATGATGTAATTTTGGATGTGCATGAAGTAAAGTGTACATGGTACTGAATGAATGAGTGGAAAGTGTACAAGGCAAAATCTACTTGATTCAGTGCCAGAAACACTTGGGGGAGAAAAAAAGGGGAAGGAGAGAACCTTATTCTATAATACATGGTATTATAAAAGAAA
>WAAB01018512.1:121823-145755 GCA_013389865.1 Piaya cayana | reverse complement strand
CAACAAGGTCTCCTCTCAGCCTCAGTTTCCTGTGATCTGTGGGGTTTCTTGAATTAGGCAACAGGTAATAAACAATCTGTGCTTCGAATAGTACAACCCTCCATCGCCCCTGAGCTCTGCTACTAGTCATTAGCCCTTCCAAGAGAAAATTACTCAACCCACATCCCCAAGACCTCTGACCCTCTATCTTGGATACTTTCTTCCTCTTTTTTATGGCTGTCTTGGGCTGTAACACCCATGTGTCTCCCTACAGTATACTCAACCTACGTGGAAAGAAGGCATCACCTTCTTGATTCCCAAAGCGTAATGCTGGGTCCAAGTGCTACATACATCATGGCCAACTTGCAATTTCCATGCTCCATGCCTTGCCTGGCAAGATTTCCAGTTTATTTCATGGCTTAGCATGGAAGCACCGACTAAGAAGTGCAGTAGACTTTCTCAACCTGTTCTCCCACGCTAACAGGCACAGTACAACTCTCCCTCCACACTCCAGTGGGAAGTGTCTCTGCCCGCGGCAGTGTGGGTGGAACTGCACGGTCATCAAACTCCTTTCCAACTCAAACCATTCTACGACTACCAAGCTCTTCTTCCCGACAGAGACCCCGCCGGGCAGCGCCTGCGGCCACACACAGGGCTCTGCCGGCGCCGGGCCCGGTGTGAGGAGCCCCCGAGCCCGGCCCCGCCGCACTGGGCCGGAGCTGTCGCTGTTTCTGTCGGGTCGGCCCTGCTCGGCGGTGCTCCCCGAACCCCGGCGTAGGAGAAGAAAGGAGGACGGGAAGAAAGAACCGGGAACTGGCGCCGGCTCCGCCCCCCACATTCGCACCGCGCGCCCCTCACCTGCCTCGAGCCAGCCCCGCCCCGCAGCCACTTCCGCCCCTACCGGTGCGTCACTTCCGCCCGGTTCGGGATGGCTTCTCACGTCGTGGTTCGTACCCGGGGCTAAGCGAGGGGGCAGGGCTAATGTGGAGGGGGCGTGGCCTATCGGGGTAGGGGGCAGGGTCAGATTGCGGGCGGGGCGGGGAACGTGGCGCGAGGCGGTCTGGCGGCGCCGGCCGTGTCGTGGCCTTCATGTCTCCCTCCCTTGGCGCGGCGAGGCGGCCTCTGCTCCCAGTGGGGTCCCCCTGTGCCCTGGCCCCTGTGCGGTACGAGGGCCCAGGCAGCTTGCCAGCCCCAGAAGGAGCACTTACTGTTAACACAAGGCGGAATTGTAGAATCACTAGGTTGCAAAGGACCCACTGGGTCATTGAGGCCAACCATTCCCATCATTCACTAAACCATGCCCCTCAGCACCTCGTCCACCTGTGCTTTAAACACCTCCAGGGAAGGTGACTCAAACACTTGCCTAGGCAGCCTGTTCCAGTGCCCAGTGACCCTTCCCATGAATTTTTTTTTTTCCCCATGTGCAGTCGGCTGTCAACCAACACCCCCAGGTCCCTCTCTTCCTGGCAGCTTTCTAGACAGACTTCTAGTCTGTAGCTCTGCACAGGGTTGTTGTGCCCCAAGTGCAGGACCCGGCATTTGGCCATGTTAAACCTCACGCCATAGGACTCAGCCCAGCAGTCCAGCCTGTTCAGATCCCTTTGCAGAGCCTCCCGACCCTCCAGCAGATTGACAGTTCCACCCAGCTTAGTGTCATCCACAAAATTCCAAGTCATTGATAAAGACATTGAACAGGGCTGGACCCAGCACTGAGCCCTGGGGAACCCCACTTGTAACTGACCTCCCACTGGAGTTAACACTATTTACCACCACTCTCTGGGCTGGGCCAAGCAAACAGTTTTCTACCCAGGAGAGTGTGCGCCTTTCCAGTCCAAAGGCTGACAGTATCTCTGATTTCAGCTAAAGTTTTGTCTGAGTAGTTGTGTTCTTTCAAAGTCAGACAGAATGTCCCTCCATCAGCATGTTTTCTTTAAAACAGTGCTTTGTCAGACACTGCTCATTCCTTGAAGATGATGACATTGTGTGCAGTGTGATCTGTGCTGAAGAGAGGTGTTTGCACCTGTGCCTGGAGTTTTCTCCCTATGTGAAATGCAAGGACTGGCGGAACTGGAGTCAGCTCGAAATTAACAAGAGTTTTGACTGGTGTGAAGTTCATAATAACATTGAAATTAGTCCTTGGAGAGTAATAGAATATAGAATCATAGAATGGTTTGAGTTGGAAGGGACCTTAAAGCCCATCGAATTCCAAGCCCCCTGCCATGGGCAGGGACACCTCCCACCAGAAGAGACTGCTCAAGGTCCCATGCAACCTGGCCTTGAACGCCTCCAGAGATGGGGCAGCCACAGCTTCCTTGGGCAACCTGTGCCACTGTCTCACCATGCTCGTCATGGAGAATTTCTTCCTAATGTCTAATCTAAATCTTCCCATTTCCAATTTAAAGCCATTCCCCCTCATCCTATCACTCTATGCCCTTGTAAAAAGTCCCTTTCCAGCTTTCCTGTAGCTCCTTCAGGTACTGGAAGTTCGCTGTAAGGTTTCCCCAGAGCATTTTTTTCTCCTGGCTGAACAACCCCAAGTCTCTCAACCTATCCTTCTATGGGAGGTACTCCAGCCCTCTGGTCATCTTCGTGGCCTCCTCTGGACCCATTCCTACAGTTCCATATGCATAAGATTTCTGGGAAAATTTATATGCATACATGTCAGTGGGGCACACACCCTATCTAGCTCTTGTCTCACTGCACACGACTGATGAAGATCACGCTGAGTGTTGCCTGGGACTGATAAAGGAAGTTTGCTTTCTAAAACACCAAAATGAGTCTTAGAGAGTTTATTTGCCAGCATTTTTTATACCAGGGGTGGGCAGGAGGAGCTGGTAGTCTGCATGCCCGTGGCAGGGCATGGGTGGCCCAGGGACCCTGCTGTGGCCCCTCAGAGCATGGCTGGGTGCCTTGCAAAGGAGGTGTTGAGGCTTCAGGACTTCTCCAGTGATGGCTGCCCCACGGGAGCCCCACAACAGCTCTGAGCAGTGCCTTGTTGCAAAGGGAAGGGAGTGATGGCCCCATGCTCAGCCAGCTCTCTGCCCACGCGCTGCAGAGTCAGGATGTGAGAGAAAATCCCACGGGTGTTGGGTTTGTTGCCACGTTCAGCCCTGCTGCTGTGCCTGGCTGCTTTTCTGCTTCCATGTGTCTAATACAAAGCATGGCAACCAAAAGGGGGAATCTCTGACTCATGCACTTGCTTGTTTTCTCTCCAGTGCTCGTATTTTGAGTTGGGCAATTAAAAAAATTTGCTTTGTAACAGAGTGAATATTTTATTATCTCTTTTTAAAGAATGTTCTAGTTTGCTCATGTGTCTCTTTTATACTCCCCCTTTTGCGCACATTCAAGCAACCAAGTTATTCCACAACAAATGTTCATGAAAATTAATTTCATGAGTGCTTCTGTAAACACTAAAACCACATTTTAAAGGGATATGTGCTACACATGATGGAAGTATTTGCATGCTCATCTGCTTTAGGATCAGAAACAATTCCTCAATATTTATTTAAACAATTAAAAGCTTATACTATTTGAATAGCAGATACTAGTTTTTGGATGCATATTGGGAACATTTGTAATTGATACATAGCTTTAAAAAGAGTGCACAAGGAAAAAAATGAGGCAAGCCTCATCAAAGAGTGAATGCATTTGAAGTCATCAAGACCTGCTTATCCATATTCATCACTAGGAAAAAGGATAAATCTGTTACATAAATTACCTGTTGCAGGTTCTTTGCTGGGTTCCACTCCTTTGCAGTGGGAAGCGAGGATTGAAGCGGGGGAACAACGTTAGACCCGGAGGAGTTGCAAAGGAGATCAGGACCCAGCAGCAGAGGCTTCCCCATTTCAGAACCTGCAGGAGTGTGTGGAGCTTGCCCTTTTGCTGGTTTAATGATGAGGCTGGTAAGACTCATCAATATAAAGAGTGTCAGGGTGCAAGGCCTAAGAGCTCAGGACCAGGGTAAGAGCTACTGAAACTCTCTGTAAGGTTATAAGGAATGGAAAATCCTTCCAAAACCTCAAAGCAGACAAAAAATGCATATATAGCCAAGTCTGAGCAAGGAGTGTGTGTGGGGGTGTTGGGACCTGTCAAAAACAAAGTAAGGAAGCGGATGTAAGAAGCAACAATCCAATCTATTCTGAACCATTTTTATTTATACACTGCTGACGGAAAGCCCTCCAAATGCTTTCTGCTGCTTGGATAAAAATGCAATTCAATGCATTCATGAAATTCAAGAGAAAATGAGAGGTGATGGCAGATTGGCACAGCCCCTTCCCATGTCCCTTGCCCAGCCACCTTGAGGAAAAGGAGCCCGCAGGTTTGAAAAATCTGTCAGTACAAGGCAAAAATAGAGCTAACACAGAGAGAGAAAGGGAAGACAGCGAATCTTAGGCTGGACAGGCAGAGAAGTCATGGAGCATCAGAGATGCAGGGAGTCCTGTGTGAGAAGGGATAGCAGGAGACTGGGCAAAGCACTGGGAAGGTCCTGGTAGCAGGTGAGAGGCTGTAGATTGTAATGAACTCCTGTGGAACCTTGTCATGTATCAACCTGTGCAGACAAAACCTATCTCACTGAGCACAAGCAGGTGTTAATAACAACACAGAAAGAGTCTAGAGGCAAATCAGGAGAGCAGATGTTTAATACCGTGTTTAGTTCATCTGCAGTGGTGCTAGTGTCCATCCGGCTGTATGTCTCAGCCGACACAGCTGGCTGGTGCAGACCAGGAAACACCATTCCCAGCCAGTGAAATAATAGGTAGAATTTCTTCTCTCTCCAGAACAATGTTTACTGTGTACATTTCATAATCTTTCACTGGTTCCTTTTCAGTGGTCCTGAGGACAGAATCCTCTCCCTTAAGCAAGGGCTGTTCTCAGGGAAGCAATTGGCACCCGTGGCTGCCAAGCGAACCATGCTGCTGCTTTGTATTGGCAAGCTCCAGCCAACGGAACCAAAGTCACACATAGTATTTTTCTCTCCTAATGAAAGGAGCACTGCTACCCACTGTTGCCCAGGTACAGGAAAAAACAGACAGAGGCTCCTTCCCATGCGGTCAGTAAGACATCATTTTTCCTAGGGTGCAAAAAAGCAACACCTCATGATATGCCAAGATATGTGTGACAGTGTGGCAGAGGCTTTGCAGTCAGGAAGCACATTTGGAAATTGCCTTCTGGCTTTCCCAGAGGCACTACCCAATTGGATATTAACAGGAAACGTGGGATGGGGACACACACACGTGCTGTGCAGGTAGATCCTCTTTCTGCATGACAGTTGCTTTGTTATGTGGCAGGATGGTGACTTGGGCCCCTTCTCAATCAGAAGCTGTTTTTCCCCTTGGCCCGCTGAATCAATGAAGGCAGATGTTTCCACTGGTCTTCTTGAGGGCTGTGCTGAGGCTTTGCATGCTCGGCTTTGCTGTTAGTTGCCAGCACAAGCTTCACTGGCTGATCCAGAGCAGAGCAGCTCAGAGCACATCAGGTTTTTTGTGCTTTTGTGTACCACTCTGTAGCTAACATTCTAGAGTGCTTATCCTGTCAGGTTTTCCATCATTGCAATACTCAAGCGCTTCACCATGTCCAGAACTCTTCCATAAAGGCATTTTTTTCCTGTAGGTTAGGCTCACTGCAATTATCAATACACAAACTGATCACTCATCTGTTACTGTGTCACAGGCACAAATTAATGTGCAAGAGCAAACCCTTTTAAATTCACATTATATTTGAACTCATTTTCACTTTTCTGAAACTGCATTTTCCCACCAGAGTGCTTTTTCTCAAGTTAAAAATAAAGCATACCAACAAACCCAGCCCTCAAAACATTAAGTTAATTTACTCTTTCTCTTGCTGCAGTATCTTTTACTGAGCAAAGTCACCTTGGGCAAGTAATTAGTGCCTCACTTTCCTCAGTAGAAAAATGGAAACAATAATATTTTTCCATCTTTGATATCTTTAGGATGGAAAATGTTGGTACTTATTATTTATTATAATGTTTTATGCCAGAATTTAATAACATATAACTCAGAGCCTGAAGGGAAATTGTAAAAAGCAAAGGTGAGGAGAATACAGAGTGCTGCTGTGGTTGTGTGTTTTGAAGATGCTGGAAATTTCTTGTAGTCTGTTGAATAGCATTTGTCAAACATTCAGGCAGAGCTGGCTGTGTCACTTCTGAACAAGGTCAGGAGAGGGCCAGAAAGCAGATCAGATCTCACTCCAGACTTCCCTCTCATTTTGCAGTTTTTCAGATCTGAGGAATGTTTAGCTATTGCAGTTGATTGTAGGATTGAGCTCACCTGACATTTAGAAGACTTCAGGTTTGGCTTCGGGTCTGACTTTCTTACTTGTAGTGTTGCCTTAGAAGAACATGCAGGATCCTCCTTCGACATCTGTCCCTTGCTCTTTGTTTGCAGTTAGCAACCCAGTGAATGCACACTAATGACCAGCATATTCTCACAGGATGCTGAAACTAGACATAACTAAACAATGTTTTGTCATTTGGGAGACAAAAGCAATATGCAAAGTCCTACCCCCCCTCCCACAGGCATAGCTACTCTAAGTATAACAATGTCTGTATGACGTCTGAGGTGTTCTTTTTGCAGGGGGATAAAATAAAGGCTGACTACAGCCACCCATCCTTCTGCAGAATCTTTTTTATGACTCAGATTTGTGAAGAGGAGACATTTTTCCCACACACTTCCCCTCAAACACCTGTCCTTCCTCTTCCTCTAGTAATGGGATTTTGGAGTAAGATGGAGTGGTTCAAACTAGAGCCTGAAGTTGACAGAAGCACCGTATCTGTCCACCTTCGCCTACTCCTCCGCCACTCTTGTCAAAGTCCCCTCCTCAACCCCTTCTGCTTCTATACTTTTTTCCTGTCATCCAAGCCTCCTCCTCAGCCCTGGACTCACATCTTTAAGCATCACTCACCAGCATCACATCACTTATTCTTCATGAGCCCCTTTCTGACCTCCTGTGCCTGCACTACCCATCTGACTGCAAGGTCTCCAGGGCATAATGTGCTGCAGTGTTTCACGTGGGATTCAGGCTGCGGCTGGTTCTCAGGCAAAGCTCAAAAAAAAAAAAAAAACAACAATAATAATGCAATTTCTTCAGTGCACACTTGAGTATCAAATGACTTGTATATTACTATCACTGGTTAAAATGGTACCTTTTTGCACAGCTCCACCAAACTAGTGTCTCATACTGATGCACCTTGAATTAGTCTGTAAAGGGAAAGCAGAATTGCAAACATCTCTGTCCTAAGTAAGTGTCACAGGAAAGACTCTTAGCTATGAATTACAAAGTGCTCTTCTTAGCATTGCATCCATACAGTTCTGCATACCCACAGTAATTGCTTTTCTTGACTTAAAAAAACCCCAAAATAACAAGAAAGAAATGCATGTTTGTGAAATAATGGTACATATGAGGGAAAAAAAAAGGTATCAAAGTAGACAACAAGAGAGCAGAAACTCCCTGGAGTGAAGTGCAGAAGAAGAGAGCGCTTCGTGCACGTTCTTTTATTCTGTGTCTCCTTCCCACATCCCCACAGCACCCCTGACTCTGTGAGTCCTGAGCAGGGCTGACCTTGCTGAACACATGAGATCTGATGAGAGCACAGCACACAGCAGTATGGCTGCAGGCTAATGCTTTTATTTTTGTAACCATGTATTCCTAAGAGCATGGTAACAGGAGTTGGGGATCATGCATAACTGAACAGAGCATTCCCAATAGGCTGCCTGGCAAGAGATCAAACATCCCAAACCAGGCCTTCAAAAAAGAAAAGAAAAATGAAAAGGAGAAATATTAAGAATAGCCATGAGAGAAGCAACAGGTATTCTAATATGTCCACTTAACGGTGTTCCTAACAGGCACAAACTACTTGCTTAATTTTAAAGTCATCACATAAAAGACTCACAGAACCTGCAGCACTCTCGGACATCTAGCTTTTGGCCATGTCATCCCAACTGCCATTGCATATTCAAACCAAAACCAAGCTTTCCAAATCTTCTCCACTTTTTTTCAGACATGAACGCTACTCCTGAGCCATTCTTTTGTTACTGTATTGAAGTTGGGAGTTGTCATGAACTGTCTAATACCCCTCTGCCACATGAAGAGGACATTAATCCAAGGATGAAAGAGGCAGCTGCAACTACCAGTTAACATGTTAGCAAGTCATCATGAACATCATTCTTTTGATTTGGATCACCTCTATAAAGTTTCTCTAGAACAATGTGACCACTAAATGGTAAAATTTGTATAAAAATATATAAAGCTTAGTATTTTTGCCATTCTGAAAGACTCAAATAAATGTCAGCATTCTGA
The DNA here is from genome assembly GCA_013389865.1 of Piaya cayana. NCBI lineage: Eukaryota > Metazoa > Chordata > Aves > Cuculiformes > Coccyzidae > Piaya > Piaya cayana. The sequence goes on along the minus strand of WAAB01018512.1, from coordinate 137,460 downwards.
TGAAAATTCACTGCATTCCCTACCCAGCTTAGGACATGCCTTTTTTTTTCTTTTTTTTTAATTTTATGGACTTTTAATTCCTAAAGGAAGAAGAAGAAAAAAAGAGAATTTTCAGGAACATTATTTCATTTTTTAAGAATAGTTCCGTTAAAAATTCATAATTTTCAAATTGTATATATTTAAACCAGGAACTTTTAGTAGTATTTTATCAGTTTCCTACATTAACCTCAGTGTTTTTAAATGTACATTTTAATGCTTCAAGACATAAGTAATTGCTGGATGCAAATTAGGGGATTTCTGAATATATCTGAAAAGTTAATATAGAGTGAAGCATGAAAAGAGATACAAGACCTTACATTAAAGATTAGCATTAAATATAACTGGAGAGAGAGAAAGATGTTCTATGAAAATCCTACTGAAAATATTAGTGTATATTAAGAACCTCCTGACAAATGCTTGTCTAAATAGTGACAGCAGGACACTCAATATCTTTTAGGACAGTCTGTTTCCAAACAGAATAATGAGAGGTGAAAGCAAAAATGAAAAAAAAAACCAACCCAAAACGATCAAACCAGCTTTCATTAAATAATTCATTTTAATTATTGTCACCATCAATTAGGACTCAGTCTGGCACCATTTAATTGTACTTTTGACATTACCTCCTAGAAGCATATTTCAGAAAATGAAGTAATACCTGGTAAAGGAAAATTTGCACTGAAAAAATTCCTTTAATACAAGTTTGCTCTTACAGCATTCACATTAAGCTGGAAACAATTTTTCATCTTTCCAAATATAAAAACTAGATAAAATAAATCAATGTTCCCTGGGAATGCGACTCAGCCCTGTGAGAAGTGCACCCAACCTTTTTGCTGTCAATGGCAAGCTCCTATTTTGCAATGTAAGTTGGTGTTGAAATGGCTGGACTGTGTGACTGATTATTTGATTGAGTTGTTGAACCAAAAAAATTGGACTCTGCCTTTCTTTCCAAAGTCAACCCCAAACCAAACTGTTTTCAGTCTTTTTGGTAAATGAAACAAAACAAAATAAACCTCCATAGTTTTAGGGTAAATTATTTGCTATTTTTTTTGTCTGAGACCAGCTTTTGTTCTGCCATTTTTTTCCAGGAATACAAAAAAAAAAAAGCAAAGGACTAGAGTCCGAATCATAGGCGTTGGCCTCAGGGATGTTTTTCTAATTTCTACTCAGCTGGAAATTTCTTGGAAACTTGAAATTCTCATGTGAAATATTTTCTTTCTGAATGAGCAGTGAAATACACGTTAAACATTTCCAGTGGAGTTATTACACTTGCATTTGGATCTTTCATGTGCTTTCTATTCTGTTAAGTATTCACATGAAGTTATTTCATTTCAAAGCTCTTTGTATCAGGCTATTATAATTCTTCTCTGCTGCAGGCCAAATTTCCTGATGGTCCTTAAAATTATGCCATATTAACTGTCTTGTAATAACTCTATATCAAGGTGCCATGTTACTGTCACAAGATTTTTCTCTAGAAGCATGAATTTATTTTGCATCTGTATTATAACATCAGTTCTCTACTTAATTCTGTTTCTACAGATATAATCGTCCTTTTCATTTACTAAGCAGTAGGATATATATTTCCCACTTCAGCATTTAATTTGTTCCTCCATTTTAGAGGGATGTGGACAAGCAAAAATAATATTGCGTGCAATACAAAATCCATTTCAACAGTATCTTTGTCATTGTTTCATAATAAACCCATGCACTTATTTAATAAATATTTTTAATAGTACTTCTGTGTGCTAGCTAAACTGCAGAGCTCATGCTTTACAAAAAAAATAGCAAAGTTAAGCATCAACAAATAACTGCTCCAGGTTTGAATTTTTATTACATTTTTAGGAGGAGACAAAGAGCATAAAAAGACCCCTCACACCCTCAAAACTCACAAGTATGGGGAGTTTCATACAAACTGGAGACCAGGAATGGGGAGTGAACCTTGTGTTCCAATGTTAAAGTCTCTTCTCTGAGAAAGAGTCTATGTTTGGGCACCCCTGTGGCATGTGAGCATCCTGACCGCGGGCTGCTGAACAGAAGGACATTAACTGGGTGATGGTGTAGGACTCTTCTCTGTCCTTGCCACCTTATGACTTCATCTAGGACCTTAAACAAATACATCAAGGAGAAGGATTTTACCATTCCTGTAACGTTGTCCTCATTCTTTTAAATGCCCTGAATGTTCTGTGAGTGCGTCTCAAATTCATAAATACTTTTGCATTGACAGTAAATTTATTTTGGCAAATAATTTATGACAATTCACTACATCCATTTCAACATGGCCTTTGGTAGTAGGTGAGCACACTCACAAATGTGAGCTGAGAACCAAGAATTTTCAGCATCAAGGAAGTTAGGACCACAGCCAAGCTCCTAACCTCTCCTACCAGGCTGAACTTCAATCTACAACAAAAGCTGTGTTTTCAAATCTATGAATATGCCCTTGAATTTCCAGTTGAATGTAGAGAATCAGGGTTGAGCCCAGAAATCCCGTAAGTTTGTTCAGGGGGAGGCTTTCTATTTTTGTCTAAATAATTTGCTACAAGGCAGAGGTGCTGAGCTGAGTTGCTAAAGACAAGCTGCATCCTGCTCTGAGTGGTGAGACAGCACAGGTGTCCTCTGCATGCAAAACCTTGGAGTATTTCTGCCTTTAAAGTGGCTGGTAGCGGATGTGTCTGTATACAGTGCAGGGGACTTACAGACTTGACCTTCACAGCATGCAGGGAAGTAGACTGAGCACAGAGATGGCCAGGACAGGTAAGTCAAACAGCATCATGAGCAAGAAGACAGCTTGCAATGAAAAGGTGAAAGGACTTGGGAACCTTCACAAAACAACTGCTGTGTGTGGGAAAGAATATCTGAAACATAAAGGAAGAGGAGGAATTTTGGGGGGTACCTTAAAAGGAGTTAGAAGAGCATATCAGAAGGCAAATGAAAACATAAACCAGCTACAAGAATATTCCTTAAAATTCAGACTGGCCTGGCAGCAATGGCACTAATTGCAGTGGAGAGTAGGGGCAGCGCTTATGTCTTATTGTGCTGACTAGTATTTACAGTTGAGAGCTCCTGATATTAGTTTGGGTTTTATTCCCTATAGTCATGAAAACTCTGGCATAATACTCCACCTTGTCTCAATCACTGCAGGGTACTTCATTTTCACCACTATACTGAAACAACTAGAAAAGCAGCGTAGATGTCAGGTAGGGTGAAATCTTGGCTGCAGCTGAAGTCAATGGGGTTTTCTCTTTGACTTGAAATAATGTAGTAAACCCTTGCCTATAGCTCTACATAGTTCTACCCTTACCTACAAGAGGGGTTAAATTTTCTAGGAGCCCACTGAACGGTCTGCTGCATAGCCCTTTAAGCAGGAGAAGCTCCAGTCAGAGCTACCTACCAGTTCAGATGAAGCAGTGACACCACTGCAAGTGCCAGCAAGGATGAACAGGGTTAATTAGCACAGTGCGTAGTTAAAAATGCCAGGAGTTGTCAGAACATCATGTCCTCTTGAACTCCCATCACAGTTATCCCTGGGTTTATCAGTATTAGCATTGATGAGGCAGTTTTTGCTCCTACTCCTCTTTGGAGAGTTATCCCTGGGTTGATCTGAACCAGTATTAGCATTGATGAGGCAGTTTTTGCTCCTACTTCTCTTTGGAGACCCCCAGCCAGAAGAGGCAGACTGTCACATTAGGAGTTCTGCCTTTCCCTCTTTGAAAATATCTGTGTGGAGGCAGCAGGAACTTGGCCTCAAGTATGCACCATTACCTTCACAGAAGGGAAGGAAATACAACAAATTAATGCCAAAACCAATATTGTTTGAGTCACATTTGGCATTTTATAGGCTGCTTTTTGGATTTTTTCAGATTGGTATAATACTTTTTATGTTCTGAAATTTATGCTGTGAAACATACAGAATGTATGTTATGGAAGAATTCCCACTGCAGCTACAGCCTCAGCCTCTCTGTTCCCAGAAGCTCAGGACTCTACATTTATCAACTGCATGGTGTGCTGGTGCCAGGTCTGCATTAAGAGACAACTGTTTTTATTTAGTGAACTTTGGTTCACTTTTTTTTTAAACTGAATGGCTTCATTTTGCAACCACCAGAGTCAAAGAATAAATACTATGTCATATTTTTTCACGGCATCAGAACTCATGCCAAATCAACAAAGTGTTATCTGCATCTGAAGGACCAGCAAAAGGATGTAAATGGTAACTGCAGGCTGATGCTCAGGCTAGACAGATTTTTGTGCTTGGCTTGAACCCACTGATTTCAAAATGAAGCCTCATGCACCTGCTTGCCTGGAGCAGCTTATAGGATTGGGGTCAGAATTGCAGCTATCAGGGGAAGCCTCTCTCTCAACTCTGCCTCCATTTTTTCCTTATCATCCTTGTGCTCATATCATCTTTAGCAGCACTAATGCAGCCTGATCTCTCTAAACTATGTCATACTAGTAGAAGGGAAAGAAAATGCTTGTCTTCTCTCTCCTTCTTTGTAATTTCCTTTTTTTTTCCTTTTAATTTATTAGGTATGATGACCTCTGTATGAGTGCCAGATTTATATTGGCAAATTTGGCTGCTAATGCATATCTACTAGGACTGAAAGACATGATTTGAATTTGGGAAATTTGGGATGTCTCACTACTGATGGTCTATTTCTTCTTGTAATAAATATTTGTAAATTGTTTATCTGATACAGATGATGTGTTTATTATTACAAATATGCTTATTGGCCATGATTCACATTGGTCTCTATTATTTTGGACTGTTTTCATTTATCTGTAGGCAGCTCATGCTGTTTTATATATTCTGTCACAGTTGGTTGTGTTTTACCTTTTTGTGCTGATCTCTGTAAAAAACACAGCACATACGAAATTAAAAAACAATGAGAATGTTTCCAAAATCATCACGTTGCCACATCCATCCAGCAGTAATTTAAATGTGCATGAAACAGAGTAAAAACCTGAACAGATGGGAAGATTTTAAACAAATCGTAACTTAAAACATCAGCAAATAATTCTGGCTCCTTTAGGATCCAAACTGAAACTAAGACAGAGTCAATGGAAGGACTAGCATCTTTTGACCAAGGCCCAGGTACCTACAGGCTCCTGTGTGGTGACTTCTTTGGAGAGAGGATTCTGTTTGCTCGTGTGGCCTTGATTCCTCATTTGAGTATGTGATGCTTTCCTTATTCCTTCATAGTGCATGGAAAGAATGCTGGGTAAGTACAGCTGGAGCAAAGAGCTGATGCTCCCTGATACAAGATGGTAAAATGAATGCTAAAAATTCAGACAGGTTCAAAGTGAGACCAGCCAAACTGGTAGAAGGGAAAACTACTCAGTTTTTTGTATTTGTAATGCAAGAGTTTTGCCTCTGGCTCTGAAAGTCTGGTTGGAAGCATATTTTGGGGAAGCATCACTTTGTGCTGCTTCCTCTATAATTCTGTTCCTTAGGCATCTGATTTTTGTTATTTATAAGCTCTTTAAGTCTTACACAGTAGACTTCAACATAACTTTCAAGTTTTGAGTCTTCCTTTTAACCAAACTTGGCATGTCTTTATAACAAATATTCAGCCGTTCTCTTCATTTTACTGAGAAGCATTTCAGTGACCTACCCTCACAACTTTTTTGCCACCTTCTGCACATTTGCTTCTTTTCCATAACTTCCAGTCTTGTCTGTAGATCAGACATCAGCCTTCCTCCTGCCTCAGTTCTGCCCACCCCAACAACTAACAGCTTATGCATCCCCAGTCCCCTGTCAATTCTCATTAGTCTCCTTATGTAACATGCTCCCCAATTCACATCACTTTTCTCTCCCCACCATCCAGCCACTGTTATTACTTCTGGCTACTAAGCCCCCCCTCCAGGGACGAGTTCTGTTATCCTTTGCCTCTCTCCACCTGCACAGGGTGTGCACTGCAGGGAGTGCTGCAGAGGGAAGGAGTAACTCAACTGTCATCTCTGCATGAGATGTAAAGAAGCAGCAGTGCTACTGTGAGGTTTTGGGATTTTTTGTCTTTTTCCCTCTTTTAAAAATTAGTGTCGTGTTGTTTGAGAAGATACTACAGCTCACCGTCTGAAAAGGTCTGCTAAGCTACTTTTACTTGGGAGATGGGCAGATAAGGTGGCCAGGAAATCAGTGGTGAATTTCTCTCTGGACAAGTTAAATGTAGTACGGTTTCAGCTTCTTGCCTTGTCACTAGATGGGCTTCAACCATTGCCCAAATCCCATCAGTTGTGAAGAAATTCACAAGGCAGAATGGCTTAAATTCAGAGCTTAACCTTACGTTAGTGTAATGCATGCAACACAAACCTAGATCTGTGATCTGATTCTGTTTGACCAATATTCTGCATTTTACACCCATGCCTCCCAAAACGGAGCAGTCTTTTGTGTCCTTAGCAATAGATAATGTAGACAGAGGTCCTGTTGTATGGAGTTAGTTGCAGGGATGTGGATAGTGGTAGCTGTCTGAGGCAATTCTGCCGTGTCTGGAGCAAGTTCTGTTGGCTTTGAGTCACAGAATTATTTTGCCTCTTCATTTACTCCTCTGAAATTCTTTCAGACACCAGTATAGAAGAGATAAATTTTTGTCACAAGTTAGGAGCACAAGAGATCATGCCTGTAGGCAGAGTTGAAGGCAAAGGTTAACCTGAGCAGAAGCGTGACCCCATAAATAAGGAGCAAAAAGTGATAGGAACATGTCTTCAGCAAATATTTGGCCTGCCTCTAGTTGAATCACACTGTTTATCATCAAGTCTGAAGGATTACCTCAAAAGCAAAAAAAAAAAAAGACTCGTCTTTTAAAAAATTTGCATCATTTAAAAGCATCCAGTCCGTTCAGCTTGCTTAAAAATAATATTGGCAGGTGATCTGATCAGTCACCTTCAGGGAGATAAAAGCTTTAGGACTAAAGAGCTCTCTACCCTAGTGGAGAACAGCATACATACTCATGGCTGAAAAGTAAAAATGATAAATTCAAATGAGAAAAATGTTCCAACTTGTCAAGGATGAGAGAGATTAACTATAGTTACAAAACATCAAGGAATGAGACAATACTCCACCTTTTACTGTCTTCAGGGTGGTACCAGAGGCATATCTTGAGATACATTGTTCTTAAAGTCATGTTCCAGGTTCAGTAGCTGCATGAGATTAAATGGTGTGCAGCATGCCAGGCCAGATGCGTTATTGATTTGTCCTGGCCTTAATTTCCCTGAGAAGACAGCATCTGCTTACCTCTGTTATACAACAGGAACACAGACCAAACCAGCCACACTTTCAAGTTGAAACACAGGACGCCACAGAGGGTCTGTAATCGGAAAGTGCTCCCTCTGCTTCAGATGAGCATTGAGTAAAGGCAGGCGGAGTCCTCTGGAATCTTCTGCCTCAGGCCAGCACCCAAAAGCCAGGTGGTATGGTTTGCAGTCCTATCTACGTTCTTTAAACAGAAATATGCAAGAAGGTGAGCTCTCTCTCAAGTAGGGACTGTTGAATTGTTAATTCATACTGATATCATAAAATCAGGAGCAAAGGAAAAATATCTTGTTCTCTGAATCAAAACATGAAGAGCTGAGATATGGTAAAAACAAACTCTTCAGTAGGGGTTTCTTTACCTCTTCAGTAGAACACAGCTAAGCTGACATATATATATATATTTTAAAAAGATGCTCATTGGAAATATGGTATATTGTAGCCTTAGCTGGAATATATTCTCTCCGAGCATTTTTTTTTCCTTGACAGTATTTGATCTCCGTCACTGCAGAAAAAGCTGCTAGTTGGAATGTGACTTTAGACTTAACATTATTCCATTTCTTCTTATTTTTTTTTCCTTCTTTTTTTTTTCTTTTTCAACTCTCCTTTTTTTCTGTGTATCTTATGTAAGGTCAGATCACATAAACTTGTCCCATCTGAAAATCTCCATGTAATTCAGTAGGACTAGTCAGATAAGATTTGGAGAATCAAGCTCATATTCCATTTTTTCATTTTACTGCAGTATTTACAAAAGACTGAACAACTGTCAGTTCAAACAAAAACCTGACTGACTGAAGAAAATGTTTCACTGTAGCTTTTGCTCTCTGGAATTAATCAAATGGTCAAGGCTTAATTTAATGAAAAACACAGGACATAATGTATTATTTAGTGACATTAAAGGGGAAGTGCATTCTAAAGAGGGACCTTGATTCCATTTAATTTGCAGTAAATAATGCAGGGCTGCAATAGCACAGTTCAAATACGATCAAGATTTTAAAATGTGTCAAAACTGCACATCTCAGCTAAGGCTACAATAGAGAATTCGTACCTTTTTCCTGATGAGCAGCTGTTTTAAAATATTTATTTGTCAGCTTAGCTGTACTCCACTGAAGAGGAAAAAAACCCCAACAACACAACATTGAAAGAAACTGAAGTGTTTGTCTTTACCACATCTCAGCTCTTTATTTTTGATTCATAGAAAAAGATATTTTCCGTTTGCTCCTGATTTTGTTGTATCAGTATGAATTAACAATTCAACAGTCCCTACTTGAGAGAGAGCTCACCTTCTTGCATATTTCTGTTTAAAGAACATAAAAACAGGATTGCAAACCATACCACCTGGCTTCTGAGTGCTGGCCTAAGGCAGAAGATGCCAGAGACTCCTCCTGCTGTTACTCAAAACTCTTCTGAGCATAGGAAACACTTTCTTTTGACTCCAGCGCTTTCTAATTACAGACCCTCAGTGGTATCCTATGTGACTGTGGGCAACACACTTTACTTGGTCTTAGTGTCATTTTATCCATCTGTTTAACAAGTGTAAACAGATAGTGGATTGGCGTAGACTCAAGATGGTGAAAAATCTCTCATTGATCTGAATAGTTTTGGATGAGGCCTCAAGAGAAAGAAGCCTGAGTAAAAGAAGCATTCAGGAGATGCAGATTTTTTTTCCCCCATCCATGAATTATGCATGAGTACATTGTGATTGTCTTGATTCTACCCTCTATTTTGAAATTATTCATCTAATTCCCGCAGAAATCTTTTGGACTGTAGGCTGTTTGCAAGCAGTTCTGAGAATTTCTACTCAAGCAGCTGCTAACTTCCAGGTGCGTCCAAAAACACCCCATCTTCACCCAGAAATCAGAAGAGAGGTAGCAATATGAGACCATGATTCTTGCATCTCTTCCCTCCTGTCTTTTATTCTAATTCTGTCTTTTTGGTAGGATTTGCTTTATGCTTCCTTATACATACTTCTTTATAACTGGCTGGGAATGGATCCAGTGAGAACCACTGGCTGTGAGGATTTCACTCTAGAATCTGCCACGTTTTGAAAGAGAAGGTAAGAAGGGGAGAAAACATTAGGTTAATTAAGGTGGGATGGCCAACACGATATCTGCCTTTCCTTGAGTACTAAGAACTTGGTCCTGAACACCAATAATCTTTGTTGTATTCAGATGCACTTGTACACAATCCTCTTTCTCTTAAAAGAAAGACAACAGAAACACCTCTAATGCAAGTATAAAAAAACCTCTTATCATAAGCTCTCAAGCTTATGATGATAAGACCATAAAATCATAGCTGGAAACTTAAGCTGTATGCCCTGCATTTCAAACTGGTAGCACTTTGAGCACTAAATTACTGGGAGAAAGTTGGCACCTTGTAAGGCTTGGGCATAAAAAGTGGAGAGGAACGGGGTCAAATGCGAGGTATGGGGAGAAGATTGCCTGGATTTTCTGTGAGGAGCTCCTGTCCAGGAGAAGGCGATGGAGCATAATTGAGAGGAGGGAAACATCTTGAACAGAATTTCAAACAGAAAAAGCATGGGAAGCCTTTACCTGTCAAAAGTCTGGAGCGATTTGTTTGCCTCTAGTTTCAGTGAGCTGTTGCAAATTAAAGTGGGATTAGGACTTCTCAGAAAACGTTATAAAAACACTCTGCAGTGACAATTTTTCTGCAGATGAAACACCTGAAAATGTTACTATCTTCCCTATCATGTATGCTTATTAGTACAGCCTTATTTATGGGTTCATTCTCCTCTGACTGAATTAAGTAGCTAAATACATATAAAATTAAATCATGTAGTCTTAGACCTTTCCATTAAATCCTGGGGCTTGACTCATTTGCATTTTGTTTTCTATTTTTTTTGAATAATGCATGCTTATTTTAATTACTACTGCTGCACTTTATTTGTAATAGTCTGTGCAATGCCCAAGCACCTTGCTAAGTGGATAAGGGAAGCATTTTATCCCATAATAACATAATGAATCCATTATTATTCTTTTTTTTTTTTTCTGGAATGGACTGAAAAGAATGAGGACTTTGAAAAATACAATGCAAACAAATTATCTATGGCAAAAGTAATTCTAATGGCATTCATATTTTCCTTACCTTCACCATTGTTTTCCTCACCTTCACCATTGTTTTCCTCTATATATCATCTCTCTTAAAGAGAGAAGTAGCAACACTTCATTACCTGAAGATTGGTCTAAATGCCAAGGATGTTTGAAATCAGAAGTCTGTCCCTGACTTCCTGCATGGCCTTGGACAAGTCATTTAACCACTCTGAGTCCTTATTTCCCTGTTTCTCATGGCTACAATCCCACCATTCAGCTTCGATGGAACAGTAAAGCTTACTTCAGTAATCTGTATAGCTTTGTAAATGATGTATGCTGAGTATCATGGCAGCATAATCAAAGGGAGACAACAATGACTGGATAAAAGAGGAGGCATTTCCTAGTTATGCAGGATTCTTGCTTACCAAAGGAAAGAAGACACACATTTTCTTCTGATATCCTTGCAGATTCCTCCTGAATGAATACCCTGTCTTCATTGAATTTCCTTATTATGGAAGATTATGCAACTCTATTACATCTTGAAGTTTTGTAAGGTTATCCCTGCATAGTCTTTCTTGTTAGGCACAAAACCATTCTGCTGCGTTTTCCTTTGGCACATGCTTTCTTTAGAAATGTGGAGGGTCAGGGCTGATCTTACCAGTTTTGTCCACCAGCATAGGAAATGGGTTTCTTTCTAATTCTCCTAGCCTGCTTGTTTTTAGTTTGCCAATCTGCAGCTGTAGGTCCCTGTTTAATTTATGAAAAGATTTATTAGCAGAAACTAGTCTAAAGAAGCTGGTCAAGCAAACTAAAGGTGCTGGAAAATGTGAATGAATACATTGGGTCCACTGCCTGCAGTAGAATTCGCATCTTCTGATAGATTCAAGCACCATGACACAGGATTTCCAGGCTGTTTTGCCCCATCCTCAACTGTCCAAACCAGGATGAGTTTTTAATTTTCATTTAGTATTCCCTTAAGAATACATGCCACAACCTGGCTGACTATACCTGGATAGGTCAGTACAATATCTATCTTATTGCTTCATCGCCTTTACCCAGCTGAGCTGCAAAGGAGCAGAGCTTGCCTTAAAACAGCCTCCTCTGTTCTGCAACATAAAGAGTCTTGGTCTGAAGTCTCTCCTAACAAGGACAAGGTATCTCTGCATGTGTGTACATACATATGTGAGTGTACTGTTAACCATCCCCGGTTGTTTCCCAAAAACGTACTAATGCCAAAAGCACATTTTTTCCATTGGTGTCCCTGGACTGTGTTCCTGTGGAGCAAGACTGAAATGATGCTGCTCAGTAGTGTCTCTGAAGGGGACAGCATACTCACCCTATTTCACAAATGATCACTTCCACTCTTCCCCAAATATAATCTGTCTTTCTGTGTGTGCCTTTTTTCACATTCCTCCATAACCATCCCTCCTCTTGCTAAATACCAGTTCCTGCTCCGTCAATCCCCCGTCATGAGACATTAATGAGACTCTGGGCAATGAGATGGAGGAAGAGGTCCCCTAGAAATTCCCAATAAAATGATAAGTGTGGGGGATTTGAATGCTCATACTTCTCAGAGTTCACTCTGGGGTCTTCCCCTAGCACAAAGGTGTCATACAGCAATGTTTCATGTTCCCCAAAGCCACCTCCAAGTGCCTGCAAGAGAACTGTGAATAGCAGTTCTTTTTTTAGGAGGAGTATGTGAACAGCTTCTAATCCTGGTGATCCTGTTTGCATCAGTTTACGTTCCCAGGGCTATCTGTGAACAGAAAAGGCTGGAAAGACACCTTTCAGCTCATCTGAAACAGAGATTCTCCTTTACATTACTTGGTTCCTCCCTTCAGGAAATCCTTGCTATGGTGCAGGTTTTGCTGATCTGAAAAGACAGAAGTGGAGAGATGCTACACTTGAAATCACCTACTTAAAAACAGTTGTATTTTGTTCTATAGTCTTGCACCTTTTGTATGCTCAGTTAAACCAACTTACATGCTTGCCTAAACCTAGGTCTCACTGCTCATTACACCTTCTGGACCTTCAGCAACCATGGTGGCTGGAAAGGATGCCGCTGTTTACCCTTTACAGAAATCATCATAATTGTTCATGGGTCTACAAAGGAGTTCCTAAAGTAAGTTTATTACCTTTAGCCATGTTACTTATTCATGAATATAATAGTAAGTGCACAGATAGTTTCTCAGACTCAAGGCTGTAAGTTTGTGAATTCTTAGGGCTGTGAATGAGGAAGGGCAAGGTAATTTCTTAAGAAATGAACAAAACATGCATGGATTCCAACGGCAAAGGCCCTGCCTGTCACTTCCCTGGCGTTACATCCACAGCCCTCATGCCCCCAAGCAGAACTCCACATTAAGTCCCAGTTTTCTTCCTAAGAACCTAAAGGACACTCAAGACTCAAAGTAGGGACAAGCTTGCTGGGAAGCAGCAGATTCCTCCACCATCCATCCTTCTCAGCATCTCCTTCCCTTGGGTTCAGATTTAGCCCTGCTCTCTGCATGCTAGAGGTACGCAACAAATAGGATTGTTATCAATAGGACAGTAGCAATTATGGAATCACACAGAATCACAGAATGGTTTTCATTGTAAAGGGTCTTTAAGATCATGGAGCCCAAGGACTGATCCAGCCCTCCTAAGTCCTGAACTAGACCACATGCCCAAGTATGACATCTACTCATCTTCTAAACACCTCCAGGGATGATGACTCAACCACCTCCCTGGGCAGCCTGTTCCAGTGTTTGACAACCCTTTCAGTAAAGAAATTCCTCCTAATATCCAACCTAAATCTCCCCTGGCCTGTCTTGAGGCCATTTCCCCTTGCGCTTTCACTATCTACCTGGGAGGAGAGACCAACCCCCACCTCACTACAATCGCCTGTTAGGTAGTTGTAGAGAGTGAAAAGGTCTCCCCTCAGTTTCAGTGTTTTTTTCAGACTAAACAACCCCAGTGCCATTGGCCACTGCTCATAATGTTTGTGCTCTAAACCCTTCACCAGCTTGGTTGTCTTTCTCTAGACACACCCCAGCACCCTGATGTTCTTGTAGTGAGGGGCCCAAAACTGGATATAGTGTTTGAGGTGCAGCTTCACCAGCGCTGAGTTCAGGGGAAGGATCACTTCCCTAGTCCTGCTAGTCAAACTATTCCCAACGCAGGCAGGATGCCATTGGCCTTATCAGGCACAATCCAACCCAACTGTACTCCTGTCACTTTGGGAAAACAGGAGAAATCACTAAGCCATCATGGAAAAAAATTACAATCATAGAATCATAGAATCACCAGGTTGGAAGAGACCCACCGGATCATTGAGTCCAACCATTCCCACCAGTCTCTAAACCACGCCCCTCAGTACCTCATCCACCCACACCTTAAACACCTCAGGGAAGGCGAGTCAACCACCTCCCTGGCAGACCGTTCCATTGCCTAATGACCCTTTCTGTGAAGAATTTTTTCTTTATGTCGAGCCTGAACCTCCACTGGTGGAGCCTGAGGCCATTCCTTCTTGTCCTATCAACAGAATAAAAACACCTAGAAGTGTCACTTGGGGAGAAGTGCATAACAGGTGCTGTGAAGGACACAAGTGGGGGCAGCACATGGGGTCTGTCCTGCTGCTGGGATCAGGTGGTTTCCTTGGAGAGAATGCTGGCATGGCAGTGCCCTGCTGCCACACACAGACACAGAGACAGAGACAAGATAGACGCACAGACAGACAGACAGACACACACACGTGCACACACAGAGACACAGGCACAAAGGCACNCATGGCAGTGCCCTGCTGCCACACACAGACACAGAGACAAGATAGACGCACAGACAGACAGACACACACACACGTGCACACACACAGGCACAGGCACAAAGGCACACACACACAAAGACATAGACACACAAGACAAAGACACACACACACACACAGAGACACATGCGCAGAGACACACGCGCACAGAGACATGTGCATACAGACATACAGTGACACACAGTGACACACAGACAGACATACAGACACACAGACACACATAAACACACAGACACACACAGACAGAGAGACACACAGACACAGAGACATGCAGAGACAGACACGCACACAGACACAAACAGACACACACATACACACAGACACAGATAGACACAAAGTCACAGACATACACATTCCATCTCACGCCCCCCCTTCCCCGCCCCTCCCTCCGCGCGTGCGCACAAGCCGAGGTGGGCGTGGTCCCCGTCTCCGGGCCCCGCCCCGCTACCCCGTTCCCGCCTCCCCGGCGCGAGGGGGCCGGCGCGCGACCCGGCTCCCCCCGCCCCGCTCCCGTCCCCTGGCGCGCGCGNGCTCGGAGTCCGCCTCCCCGCAGCCCGCGCCGCTCTCGCCGGAGCGCCGGGGCACCCCGGGGCCGGCGAACCGGCGGGGCATGGAGAGCCTGCTGGAGAACCCGGTGCGAGCCGTCCTCTACCTGAAGGAGCTCACCGCCATCGTGCAGAACCAGCAGAGCCTCATCCACACCCAGCGCCAGCGCATCGACGAGCTGGAGCGGCGGCTGGACGAGCTCAGCACCGAGAACCGCAACCTCCGCGGGCAGCAGCGGCCGCCCTCCGCCGAGAGGGACGGCAGGGACAAGGGCTGCTGCGCCACTCTGCTCCAGCACAAGACCCCCCAGGCCATCGGCAAAGGCGTCCTGAGCAGGAGACCGGAGTAAGTGAGAAGGGGGTGGCGAGGAGTGGGGGGGAGCACAAGCGTAACGGGTTCTTCCCGGGCCAGGATCCAAGCGGGAACTGGGTTATACCCCCTGCAGCCTTGCACGGAGAGAGGCGGTGTGTGGGTGGGTGGGGAATCCCTCCCTCGGTGCGTTCTCCGGGAGAGCAGGCAAAGTGCAAAAAGAAACCAGGTTGCTGCTTCCAAGAGGCGTTTGCCTCCTGGCTCACCGCTTTGATTTTTACGTGTGAGTGTCCGTGGCCCGTTTGAACCCACGGTGCTCACACACAGCATCGTGCGCTCATCGTCTGTCATAAATAAGTCTTTGATGAAAGAGGAGTGCGGCTTAGCCCAGGAAGGGAGAAGCTTTGCGAAGGACAGCAGCGTTTGTGGCAGCTTCTGTTTGCCTTAAGTCGCAGGTATCCGTCAAAAAAACCCTGTCATCCCTGGAATTAGCTGGGGTTTTCCTGCCCTTGCTGATGTAAGGGGTCTAGGGTATGCATTATGTCGTACGTGACGTATGTGTGTTCATATAGATACAGATGCTGTACATATGTTTGACATTTAGGATGCTTATTGCACTTGTGTGTGGGTTGCCTATCTTTTTTTTTTTTTTTTTTT
>WAAB01018512.1:97496-121709 GCA_013389865.1 Piaya cayana | reverse complement strand
GCTCGGAGTCCGCCTCCCCGCAGCCCGCGCCGCTCTCGCCGGAGCGCCGGGGCACCCCGGGGCCGGCGAACCGGCGGGGCATGGAGAGCCTGCTGGAGAACCCGGTGCGAGCCGTCCTCTACCTGAAGGAGCTCACCGCCATCGTGCAGAACCAGCAGAGCCTCATCCACACCCAGCGCCAGCGCATCGACGAGCTGGAGCGGCGGCTGGACGAGCTCAGCACCGAGAACCGCAACCTCCGCGGGCAGCAGCGGCCGCCCTCCGCCGAGCCCGCCGCCGCCGCCTCCCCCGCGCCGTCCGAGCAGCCCCCGCCGCCGCCGGGGCAGCCCGACTCGCTTCAGCACCACCAACAGCTCCCGGCGCAGCAGGCGCCGCCACCGGCGGGGCAGCCCGACCCGGTTCAGCACCACCAACAGCTCCCGCCGCAGCCGCCGCCGGGCAAGCAGGCGGGCGCGGGCCCCGGCGGCGGCGGGCGCGGCGGCGGCCACCAGCACCCCCCGGGGCAGCCCCACCAGCACCCCGCCGACAGGGACGGCAGGGACAAGGGCTGCTGCGCCACTCTGCTCCAGCACAAGACCCCCCAGGCCATCGGCAAAGGCGTCCTGAGCAGGAGACCGGAGTAAGTGAGAAGGGGGTGGCGAGGAGTGGGGGGGAGCACAAGCGTAACGGGTTCTTCCCGGGCCGGGATCCAAGCGGGAACTGGGTTATACCCCCTGCAGCCTTGCACGGAGAGAGGCGGTGTGTGGGTGGGTGGGGAATCCCTCCCTCGGTGCGTTCTCCGGGAGAGCAGGCAAAGTGCAAAAAGAAACCAGGTTGCTGCTTCCAAGAGGCGTTTGCCTCCTGGCTCACCGCTTTGATTTTTACGTGTGAGTGTCCGTGGCCCGTTTGAACCCACGGTGCTCACACACAGCATCGTGCGCTCATCGTCTGTCATAAATAAGTCTTTGATGAAAGAGGAGTGCGGCTTAGCCCAGGAAGGGAGAAGCTTTGCGAAGGACAGCAGCGTTTGTGGCAGCTTCTGTTTGCCTTAAGTCGCAGGTATCCGTCAAAAAAACCCTGTCATCCCTGGAATTAGCTGGGGTTTTCCTGCCCTTGCTGATGTAAGGGGTCTAGGGTATGCATTATGTCGTACGTGACGTATGTGTGTTCGTATAGATACAGATGCTGTACATATGTTTGACATTTAGGATGCTTATCACACTTGTGTGTGGGTTGCCTATCTTTTTTTTTTTTCTTTTTTGGTGAGTGGCACCTGA
Organism: Piaya cayana; assembly: GCA_013389865.1. NCBI lineage: Eukaryota > Metazoa > Chordata > Aves > Cuculiformes > Coccyzidae > Piaya > Piaya cayana. Next base: position 120,453 of record WAAB01018512.1, on the reverse strand, counting down.
CACTGATCGAGCTCTTCAAAAGGACAAAGTATTTTTTACTGGTCTGTCCTCTTCAGTGAAGAAAGCATCGCTACTAGTACTGAATACTGATAATGGTCTATGTGTGTGCATGTATAGTAAACAAGGATGAGCATTCCAGCACTACAGGCAGTGGTGGAAGAGGCTGCTATTGAAAAGTCACATTTTCTGAGATTATGTATCCAGTATACGCTGTTGATTCACTAAGTGGTAATTACAACAGCACTCAGTATTGTCATTTTGTTTGTTTGGGCACTTTGAAAGCACAGGAATGTTTTCTGGTTGAAAGCCAGAGTTAGTGAAGTTACAAAGAGAAGGAGCATAGTTTCTGACGTGACTTCTTTTATCTAAGAAGCAAGCTAATATAAATAGTAAAGCTGGATCAGAATTTCTTTCCTAGAACAATCTCTGTTGTTTTGATTACAGTAATGTAAAACCAAGTGAAGTATACAATGCACTGTATAGCCCAAAACATCTTCCTTGCCTCTTTTGACACTTTAAATAAGAGACCCTTCTCTCTGATGCTCGTTTTGGGTACACAAACATAGCTACAACATGGAGCCTAGTTTTCAGCTGGTGTAAATATGAGTTACACAACTTCATAATAACTAAGCATCTGCCACATGATTCTGTGAGAATCAGTAGAGAATTAACTGTTGAAAGAAATTGGAAATTAGAGGAATATGTACAGTCAACACATGATTGAATCCCAAAAGGCAAATCCATGCTTCTTAGGTACCGCACTGTAAGGCTTAATTTTGCAATCACAACTTAAAGCAAGTGAGTGGGCTACTCAGAGTGTTAATACAGGTAGTAAGCATTTGCAGGACCTGGCCCATCATTCCACCGTGGAATAGATGGACTTTTGAAAAGAACTAATGCCAGATCCTGAACTCATGCAGATTGGTGTAAATCCCAATTTGCATAGTTTAGTTCACTGAAGTCAAATCAGTAAAAAAACCCAAAGAAAAATGTATAATCAACCTCACTGTTTTTTCAATACCGTACCCCTGCAGTGAAGGCTCTGTTAGAAACGTCGTACTGGCAAGGGCTTTCCTTTCTCCCGAACAGAGTTTCTAACATACGTCATTACCCAGATTGAAGAATCAATTTCCATGCATAAGTCTAAATACTTCCTTCGTATCTGAGCTTTTTATTGCTGTGGGGTTTGATTGGGGGAAGAATGGTGAATTTTTTTTCTTTATACCAAAGTGTGCAAAGAGAAGTGCATTAAGAACACAGCTGATCACTGGTACAGCGTATGATGTATTATATTTCAAAGAGAAGGATAGGTGGAGGGATGTAGCCTTTTTGTGGAAAGTCAGGGCTGCTGCTGGGGGTAACAGAGCAATGCCTGCAGCGCTCTTCACTCAGGAAGATTAAAATAGACTGCTTCTGTTTCCTTCTATAGCTTAGGCAAATCAAAATCTTTCTATAGAAAAGGAAGTATGAGAAATGCAAAACAGTCTACATTTCTCACCCCTGCAGGTTCTTTTTCCCCCCCATTGATTGTGCACACCGGCTTTCTCATCTCTGACTGTTAGAAAGAAATCAAAGAGACTGGAAAATCTAACTTAAAGGCAACTTGGATGGAGGGGAGGCAGAATTTTCACCACCTATTGAAAGCATGCCAGTATCCCTTACGATCCAGCTGGCCAGCCTGAGAGTTGTATTTTTGCCTCTGTGTGACAGCAGGAGACATATACTTTAAGACCTACGCATAATAAGTATCTGCAGTTTCTTCCTTCCTCTCCACATCTGAACGTGCTTTTCCCTCTATTATAAACCCTGAAGTTCGATGTTATCTGGTTTGGGTTTTGTTTTTTTTTTTTCTCTTAGCCAAAAGCACAGAAACTGACCGTCCACTACAGAAAATGGCCACTCTAAAGAGATCTCGAATTATATTTTAGCATGTCAGGATGCGGCATCTGAAAGCAAGGGTTAGAGCAGCGTCCAGGCAGTGCCCCGTTATCACTGTCCAGTAATGGAATTTCCTCTGCCTCTCACAAAACAGGAGGTTCTGACATCAGCCTCTTTAAGTGTTCTTGTGCTGGCGCTTCTCACCTCAGACATAGCCCAGGGATTTTGCTTGTTTCAAGTCAGAATTGACTTTTTTTTGCAGCTCAACTCATCTCAAGCTCAGGAAGTGAAGCCCAAGTGAAGACCTGAGTTTTGGACATATGTGACTATTCATGTCAACTGGGATAGTCTTCTGTAAGGGGTTTGGAAGAAAAAAACAATTGAAACATCTCTATTATTTCTTTGTTACTTTAAAGAAAAGTTCAGTTTTATTTTTGTTGTTCACTTGGACTTGTTACCAAGCCCATCTGTAGAACAGGAAGAATTCCCAAGTTATGCACAAGCCTACTACTTGTTACTGCCTGTTGTGTAAGAAAGGTAGCACTGAGCTTACCTATGAAAGGAGAGGCAAAGAAAAAGATTTTTGCAGAAATTCTCATCAAGAATTAGGCTGATTATTATTCTGCAGCATCTGTCTCTTTCTACCTTAGGAGTCTATTGCATAAGCACCTCACAGCTTTAAAAACAAAAAAATAAGGTCATTCGTCATGGAATGTTTTGCTTCAAAAATACAGGTTGCCAAATTAGCATTGCTTAGATCACCCTTACTAAGCAGCCTCTTGTCTTAAGGGACCATCCCAAAGTATCATCAAATCCTGTGAGTATAGATTTTCCTTCCTTTATCCGAATGCTACCTTCTTTGCCAATCCCCACTACCCTTCACTGAGTATGAGGGAAATGCCACAGGGTTGAATTTAACAGAGTAAGTCTTAATGATCCAAATCTTGTTTTTTATTAGGGAAACTCTCAGTAGGAGTTCTGTCTGTGGAAGGACTTCAGATTCTGAGCCCATGCTTTAGCTCGCACTCTCACTTTGACAAGTGCAATTAGAATAATAGCTTATAATCTGTTATAGTTCCTTCCATCAAAATAACATGGGTACAATTTACAAACATTCTGCATTGAAGTGGCATTAAACTCGTCTTTTAACCATGTCACCAACAGTGAATACAAAGCACAGAAATGGGATTCATCTAGCATGGCATAAAGAACCTAAGTACTGACTTTAAATGATTACCCTGTGTTTGCTCTACAAGATACCTCCTCGCACAAAACAAACTCTTAGAACTCTTGGAGGACATTTTCTAAAATTCACATTTTTTCCCAGAGGTCTTAAAGCTCATTTAGATTTGCATTGGGCTGAAAGCTATTTTATTTTATTTTGTATTGATTTAGGATAGTATTTTTTATCTTAGTAAAAAGGCAAGTTTTAAAGGACAATGTTAGAGTCAGTTGCTGTTTTGGTCTGAGGCTGTTTGCTATATTTTTGTTTAATTTCAAAAGCCCAATTATGTAACTTTAAAATGAAGATATTGCATATGCAGAGGTGCTATTTTCCATATTTTTTCTTTTTAACTATGCATTAATGTTCTATTTTATGTATCATCTCCAGGGTAAAGGCATTAGACAAAATCCCACTGATTTCAATGGGTACTAACAATAACTGTAAATATTATGGCTTACTATTAACATATTTTGCTATATTTGCGCATTGCACCAGCACAAATTAAAAAAAAAAAAAAGATGAAGATGAAGAACCAGAACAACTCTGAATGGTGTACCCCAGATACCCATTATTTTATTCCTTTCACTTTGGGTGCACAAGGAATGCTACATTTGTCCTCTGTTTTTATTTTTTCAGGTTTCCCCAGACCATTTTAGGCTTTAACTCACTCGAGCTTTCACACACCAGAAATAGTTGCATTGGAGCAACTGGGTTCTGCAAATCCCTGTTAGCGATGTACCGTTTCAGCATCAAAAGTTATTTGGAGCAGAGTGCTGTAAGCCAGTTTCAAATGACACAGCTCTGCATTGGCACATCTACACAGATGCTGAAACCCTGCTTAGATAATTTTGAAGTAAAGAGCATAATGAAAGGAAAAAAAGAAAGTAGATTCTCTGTGACCACATCCCACCTAAAGAAATATCCATGTTGGTTTCATTCACACTGTAATCAGCCTAAGACGTACTTTATGACAGGAACGCATCTCTACATCAGGGCCTGTAAAATCCTAGATGGAAGAAAACAGAATCAATTATTCCCAAGAATATTTAGTTCTCAGCTTAGGGAGGGGTCAGGATGAAGTTCTAGGTATAAAATTACTGAGTAAGGAGGGTATGAGGAACTCCACCCACAGGGATAGCACCTCAACAGGATGCTGTATAAAGTCTCAGTCAGAGCAACAGTGTCAAGGCTGAAATTCTCTTGTAGGAAATCTCACTGGTGGGATGGAAGCATCAGGAAGTAATAACGCGGAAGGAATCTGTGCAAAATACTGCCCAGTAGTGCTTTGGACAAATACTACCTGTCGTATGTATGTCCCAAGACCAGTCAGAGTGGTACCTGGAGTAACAAAGAGTCATAATAATCTTTTAACAAGAGAAGACATGGGCTGAAAGCAACAGCAAAAGACGTGAATTTTTTGAAGCCTAAATAAGGAAGGATACAAATGCATTATTTTGTTTTCTGATACGAAGGTGATATATTTATGTCACTCAGCTATACGTTTTGTTGCAGCCAGGCTGCTCTGCCCTGATGGAAAGGGTACGTTTCTTCCACACGCTACGTATTAGCCCATTTGGTGTTGCTTCCCAGGTAGATTCAAGGTAAGACTCTACGAGAGGATGTTAAGAACAATTGGCTCACATGGCAACATTGTTCACGTTCAAAAGAATTCAGACTTGACTGTTTGGAAGAAGTGTAAATAGAAGAACTTCCCAAATGAATAAATGTCCACAATGCCCTTGAGAATACCTGCCAGGGTCTCTGCACCAGGTGACTCTTTGGATGGCTCCCATTCTTTGGAGCACGTACAATGTGGAAGGGCAACTGCTACTCTGAGATTGCAACGAGCAACTGATACTTATAGTCCTTCATAAAATAATACTCACAAAAAAATTTAGGTGTAGTTCACACAGTTTATGGATGTAGCCGGTGGCTACTTTTATGAGGCATAGACTACACATGTTCCCACCTACATCATACTTGAAATTATTTGCACTTTTAGTCAGAGTAAGCCAGAGAAATCTAGCCTTGGGATCCTCTTCTACTCCTTAGATGGTGCCAGACCAGAGCCTGTCAGAAACCTGGTCAGAAGTCTGGTCTTCTATTAATGATGTCTTCTACCTACTCATTTGAAAAAATTTCTCATGTGATAGAGTGAAGTACACTTCCTCAAGCAAAAATACCTCTATACAAACAGCTGTATTAGACTGTAGAAATGTCCTAGTTTTCTTTTTTATTGTCCTGCATTTGAATCCAAGTAGAAACAGTAAAAATGACTTACTGTTTCTCCATTTTAATTTTTCTGTATGTAGAGTTTATTCATCTTCTGCTCTCCAGTTATTTTCCCTATAAATGCCTTGCTAGGTCGTTTGTTTTCTCCATTCTTTCCTAGCTCAGCAGTGGTTTATTTCTCTTTTTCCATTCTTGGTTATGAAAATTTTTGTTGTTTCTCCCTTAGGAAAGCATTATTCTCTTTAACAGATGGAAAATATTTCATTTATTATAAAATTACCCCTAGCCTATGATCATTACTTCATCCACATTCCATGGAACCATGTAAAAGCAATTAAGGAAAAAAGAGAAAATGAAGACAGAGCCTGAAATGTAACCATTCTCCCTTTCTTTTTTCATACTTAAAAAAAAATGTATATACATTTTTTCCCTCAAAGAGGTGTATCTTGAAACAAACTAGTAATCTTCTTGTGCTCATTCATGTTCTATTTTGGAGATTGTAATTTCATTTAGCTAAGCCCTAGGTGAGAAAATAAGCCTCGACTGTTGCATTTGTTCTGCGTAATGGCTCTGTTTAAGATTTCTTAGTTAGAGCATTGCACTAACAGTCTTAAGATCAAAGTTTGATTTCTCTTAAATGTATTTTTAACAGACTGTGATACTGGATTGTCCTTTTCATCTCTGTACATATTTAAAGATATGTAGCAAAGCAGTTACAGATCTATTTTTACAGGTAAGAGCGGGCAGATAGATCAGGAAAGATCGTTTTAATAAATTTCAGCATAGGAAGCAGCATAAAGCTCCTGTCATTACTTGCAGTATGCACTGCAAGACAATATGTGTATTTGCGAATAGAAGAGCGAATATATTTGCATGAGCATTCGTCTACAGTAGGTGTCTAAGAGCAATGTTGAAACAACACGCAGTTTCTGTCCTTTTTACGTACAGAAAAGCAAGTTGTCTGCTGAAGGAAAACAGTGTATATTTACTGACGTCAATACAACCATGACAATTTACATCACCTGAGGATCTGTACCAGATTTTGTGGATCTCGTCTTACACACAAATACACATACATGCACTGGTGTAAATGACTGTTGACAACAGCAGTTGGGAGCAACTCATCACAGAAAAAACAGTGAAAAAAAATGTTAAGCAACATTCCGGTTCTTCATATAATAGGTTTGTAATGGTTTCTTATGGTGTTTTAATAGAAGATGGTAGGAATTTTGTTGCTGCAGGTTATAAAAATGCATTTGCTCTGTTGGATAATGGCTTTTCTTTTATCTACTCTGTGCATCCACCCTCAATCTGCTTCTCACACAGGTATTATTTTCATTGCTCTTGCTAAGATTATGCTCATTGATCAGCTGAGGAGGATAGAAGGGGATCAATATTTTACGTGATTAGTCACATCTAAGAGGGAACATTTTGGTAAAACTGAAGTAATTTTGAATGAGAAATTTAAAACGGCAAACAACCCTCCTGCCCTCTTCTGGCTGAAAACAAGGGGGGCTGTGAGCTGCAGAGCTAATGAAGCTTGACTTCCAGAAGATTTGTGTCACTGTTGGGTTTTATAATGCCTAACAAGATGTGAGCTCTGATCTAAGCTTCTCCTGGTGTTGAGGCTTTTATAACATCTCTCTCCAACATGGAGGTTTCTGTGTGGAGCAACAGCTTCAGTTCACTCTGCAGCCCCTTCCCTCAGTGGAGAACCTACAAAGTACCCTCTGTTACACTGTGCCAGCTGTTTTCATGGAACTTGTAAGAAGTTAATATCTCTGAGCTCAATCGCTATTACTCACACTTGATTGAAACTCACAGGGGGATCTGCGGTTACAAAGAACCAACTTAATAGACACACAGAGACGTACACATGCATAGAAGGAAAAAGGTAAAGATTATCTGGTCACAAAAACATGTTTTGCTTAGGAACATAACTAATAAAGACCAAATCCTGATTTTTTTTTAGACCACCAGTACATCAAAATGGCTGAACAATTCACTCCACTTTTGTGACCGTTTCTTGGAGCTGGTGTTCTGTGTGTAAGAGCCTCTTAAAAGTCTTGAAACATTAAGGTTATAAAGAATTGGGAAATTGCTGTAAGAGTTTAGGAGGCACTTAGGTGGAGGTTTACCATTGGCAAATGGAGTCTATTGCTTGTACTGTCTTTGCATATGAAGTTGGTGGATTGTCTTAATCCACCTGCCAACATTTGTGTCGGCATGGGCTGCCACTGCCTCTGTTGTTGTTTGAGAGGTTAATTTATATATGCTGAAACACACTAAAGCATCTATATCATTCTCAAGAGTAGAAGAAAAGTCACACTGAAATTATTATAGATCTTAAGGAGGCTTAGGATTCTCTTCAGGTTTTTCTGTACTTTGGATGTTTATTCAAATTGTGACCTTTCTATTAAAATTCAGGACCTTGCTGTCGATTTGTTTGTCTCTGTGATGTCAATTTCTAGACAAACCTCCAAAGTGGTTCATGACTATCCTGCCACAGTGGGAGAGTTGCTCTGGTAACACCTCTTTCACCTTCCATGTCCAGCAACTTGGTGTTATTGTGCCTGGCTCGTCATTGCCTTCATAGAACATCCTTGGATCTGTTTCCCAGGGCATGTAGGTTTGGCCCTGAGATTCTTAATGGATTTTATGTGTGGTAGCATTTTCCAAAAGAGAAAGTGCCTCTCCAGATTTGCAGAGATTATTACCTCTCTTTATACTTCAGTTATGGAACCAAGCTTAGCCTGTCCTTGCTTTTGCCTCTCTGTAAGGAATACTGTTTCTGCCTCTGTTGGACTGTTCCAGGGAAAGTTTCAGCTCTACAGTCAGTTCAGAATTCTCATGAATGTCCTTGTTTTTCATTTGCCAGTTTTTAATTTGCAAATCCATTCCCAGTAGGACTCCAGTAAATTGTTCGTGTCTGCCTAGCACTCACATGGCCCCCTTCACTGAGTAACTGAGTATCTAGATTTATCTTGAGGGCCTGATATCTATGCATGCTGGATCACTAACCTTCACCTGAAGTAGAAAAGAACCTGAGGAATCTCCTCACTTTTCTCTGAGCGTTCTCTGGTTCTCAAACAAAGGACCTCGCTTCAAGCAGTTTTCTTCTGTAATGTTTTGTGCCAATAAATCTGTATCCAGCGGACCTCCAAATACAGAGACTGCATGACTCTAACCAGTTATTTTATCAGTGGCTGAACTCACTTAACTAAGTTGTTTCAAATTTGAAGAAATTTGAGATAACAATACCTTCTGATTTTATGAATCTTCTTGAATTGACTTCTGTCCCACCACTGGAGCTATTATAGTTAGTTTGAGTTAGCTATTAGCCTACTGGATTCTGTGCATACTTGCCCTGGCAATCATTTGGGATGGCACAGCCAATTGCTGTAATGCTTCCCCCAAGAATTCTTTATTACTCATTTGGGAAAATACTGATCTCCATGTTAACTTCAGCAGCATCCACTGCTGGTCCCTTGTTTCTGCCAAGAAAGGAGTGAATTTCTCATCTTTGTCAAGCTGAATACATAAATACTGACTTCACCAGGCATGCTCTGACTGGGTTCATTACACCACCTTGATCACCTCATTTACAATGGCTCTTACAGAGCAAAACAGATAGGGAATACCATATTGTATCTTATGTGGAAGAGAAACATTGACAAAGAGTTTCAGTGTCAGACATTTAAAGGTACTTAGCCTTCCAAAGGGGGAAGAATTAATGTAGTCATTTTTAAGGAAGGAATCAGACTTCTGCCAAATTCCATTTGCTTTTAGCAATTTTACAGGTAGGCAGAAGAAAGGAAATACTGGTGACAGGGGAAGAGGAGAATGAGAGGATGAGAGGCATCTACAGTGTGTCTCTCCCCTCTGCTAAGGGCAACCTTCAGGCTGGTTTTAAGTCTATATTAACCTACTCTTCAAATCTGAAGCCTCAAAGCATGGCTGAATCGTTGCCTCGGGACTGCGTCTTAGCAGTGTGCACATCTGCATGCTCTCCAAAGCCTCAGCAGCAGCTGAGATAGGGTAGAGCGTACTTCTGGATTCTGTGGAGGTTCTCTGTGCAGGGAAATAGGAGCTGATGGAAGAGTGGACAGCAGTGGGAAGGAGTTACAAGGGCAAGGAGAAAGGCTTAAAAGGAAACTGTAGAATGCAGGAGGGCCAGGAGCCTCATAACCTTACCCTGCAGAGGCTGCAAAGTTTCTGAATGCCTTGTTCATTTATGTGTTTGACTGTAATGATGCTTCAGTGTAGCTGGGGGCAGGGAAGGAATGATAGGGGTTTGTGTTCTATTTTTACGAAGCCTCTTACTCCGGAGAAATTAATAATAAATAGCACACACTGAACATTATCCTTGGCAGATTCTGACTGGTTGAAGCCATCTCTCCAGCAGGCAGCTCTTGGGCTTAAGGTAGGAGCCCACTACGGTATGCCCATAGTGTATGTGACTAGTTCTCATCACTGTGGGATGGGAGGTTTATTTGATCTCATAAACCAATGCAGGTTAACCTAGTTGGGCAGTGTCTGGGTGATCTTCAGGAACTACCCAGAGAGGACAGTGGGTTATGTCTGCAGATAGCATCATTTTCAGAATGTCTCTGTCTGGCATTAGAACCCTTTTTTTCAGATTAGGTGTTGGGGACCTTGACCACCTGTGTCCCTTCACAGGATATACACACAGAGAGAGCAAAGATATCTCCATTCACATGCTGGTGTACGTTTGTCATCACATTCCTCTCACTGTTTTTCTTAATTGACAATAGTCCCCATTCTTCATTGTCTTCTTCTTGTAAAGTTATTTTCTTTAGTGTGACATGGGTTTCAGGTGCTAGCAAATCCTCACTGAGTGCTCTACGTCCCACTACCTCAAGCATGAAGATAATATGACTTCTTAAGCACAAGGAATCAGGGCCATTCTGCTGCTGCCTTTTTTTTTTTTTTTTACAAGACTTCATTGCAGGCTGCTATGGCCAACTCTCATATCTCACACCAGAAAGAGCTACATTTTAGAGACAAACTCATATACACAGTAATGCTATGCTTTATAAAGTGCTTTGGGAAGCAAGGCAGTTTTTCATGGGTGGAATATTGTTAGTGTATGTCCCTACCAATATCTGAAAGTGCAGCAAGTAGCAAATATGTAAGCATTTCCTCTAGTAAACCTCTAACCATGGCTAGATCTTGCTGCAAGATGAATGATTGAAATACCATGCAGAAAGAGCTAATGATAATAGATGTCTCTTCTGCATTACTCTTTATCAGCAAACCCTTTAGTGCTTACAGAGACTGTTAGTCCTCATTTCACAGAAGGCTATGAAGACATGGAAAATGTTTTGCTTGAGTTCACCCAGCTAGTCAAAGCTGAGAGTAAAACCTGTGTCCCTGGGCTCTGATCTGTCAAGTAGGCTGCAGTGCCTTGCAAGAAAGAGACAAACAGGACAAGAAGTGTTAAATGTTACGAGGTCACTCCTATGGCATAAATAACATTGCTCTAAATCGTGAAAACTGATTCACTCCCTGGACAGCCTGATATCAGGAAGAGTTTTGGCCAATTAATTATCTGTATCTTGGCCAAAAATCCTTAACAGCCATTCAGGGTTGGTGTCAGTTACACTGGAAAGAAAGATCAGTGGAAGCTGGAGATAAAATTGAATATTGAATTTGAAGAGGAATTAAGACAAGTGGTTTTAGGTTGGCAGGGCTGTGATCATGTATTACATGGAAGTCGAGTAAGTTTTATGAAAGCAGCTAGACCAGCAAGAAAATGGGGTAGAGTAAAAAAAATGCAAGAAACGACACACTCATGTTGGAGAATGTTTTGGTTTTTGCAGCAATGAACTACTTATAAGTGAGTGATGAAGGGAGAGGGTAGTGAGAGAAGGTAGGCTAACAGTCTATAGTCTCTGCTGTTTCAGTCTGATCTGACGGGAGAAAGCTCAGCAAGCACATGGAAGACTCCAAAAATATTCCTCGTGTGGGAGCAGAAGGAAAAGCCTCCCACAGAGGCAAGTACTGCATGTGAGCTAGGGAAGTGGAAAGTAATTATCACATCTGTGTGTGTGAATAAGTTGATGGACTTCTCCAAAAACCACTGCCTAGTAAGACGCAGTTTCTTCTTCCCACATCTATGTTTTCCCTCCCCTCATTCTCCTATTAAACAGAGTCATACTGGGGCCTGCTGTCTCCATCACCTGACACAATCACTGCAGTACATGCAGTCACCAAGTCATGCAAAGAGTCTCAAAGTCTTGCTCCGTCAGATTTTTTCTGCCTCACCCAAGGATCTTCCATGAGTGATATGTGTGGCTTAATGGATTCTGGTCTGAGCTTTTAAATTCCAGTAGTAAGAAGGGTATTTGCATTCTCCCATCCCTCTTGTTTGCGGTATGGGGCTTGATGGTAACAATGCTTCATTAGCTCAGTCTAATTATCTGTTACCTGGTGACATAATTTTGATAGGGATCCTCCATCCTCCCTGGTTTTTTTTCATTCAGTATTGGGGCGGGCCCCAGTGTTTTACAAACCCAAAGGATACTCTCTGGTACTCTCTCGTGCATGTGTGAGAGGGGGGCATGCCCTGGGAATTCTTGTACAGCTTGAATGCATTTCTCAGAGTCAAGGGGTGCATTCAGTAAAGCCCTAAGCTGCATTTGGTAATAACAAAGATGGCAAGGGAGATGTGGAGCAAAGGTGAGAATGCCTTCAGTATGTGAATGTGCCTTGTGTGTGGCTCGTGGGTCTGTGTTGTGACACCTTGGATGTTTCCAGAATTCCTTTCTCTTACCAGCAAGGAGTTATTGATGTTGATTGCTTTTCCCTCTCAACTCGTACTATAGGAGTATATAGATTTCCCCAGTTTGAAAGAACTCAGCACCTCAGAGGATGAGGACCTCACTCTGTCTCCTTTATCTTCCAGCTCTATTTTTTATTTCTCCATTTTTTTATTTGCTGCTGTTTTGAATTCTCTGAAGTGAACACTAACCATAGGCACAATTAGTAACTGTCCCCTTGGGATCTAGTATGGCACTAGTTGGACATATGTCACAAAAATAGCTAAGATATGACCAGTTTCATAACATTTCTCTATTACCACTCCTTTTATTAAAGTCATAAAGAAAAGTTAGGGACTAAGTGGCTCCTGATAGCACAGTGGCATTTGCAAAGATAGCAAGAATGAAACTGGATTTCAGGAAAAGAGCTTGGAGTCTCTCAAAGAGCTACATTGACTCCTTCCAGATTCATCCTTACTTAGGTCACCCTTTTCCTCTTTCTCACTGTTAGTTACACCCTCTTTTTCCCTCAAAACCTCCATCCTACAGCTCTAATGCAAGAGTGTTGTAGGTGACAGCTACACCACAATGGCAGTGTAGGCAGCACTGCTGAGAACAAAGCTGTGGTGAAAGTGTCTGTTGTTGCATTCCCAGATAGCTGTTGGGAGGACAAGAAACTTGGGATATCTGCAGGTACTGAACAGTGAAAGGTAGGGTAAAGTGACATGTAAGTGACAGAGCTGTATCTCTGTAAGAATTTATCTTCCTTTTCATATAGATACACATCTCTGTGTGGAGAAGTTAAGTCTGAAAGAACAAGGAATTCAACAGTATATAAATATATACATGTATTCACAACTGGCAGGGTGAACAGTCAAAGTGAGATGCACTTCATGTCACATATATCCAACTTTTACATCTGTTGACTTACTGGGGTCTCAGGGACCCACTGAATTAACAAAATCATCAACAAAGAAAGATGGAAGGGAAGATTTCCCCAGTGTTTTTTAAAGAGAACTTTTATTTAATTGATTTGTTTAGTAGTGTGGTTATGACCACAGAAAAAAAAAATCAGCTTTTTTGACCTATGTTTTTGTGCTTCAAAAAGTAAGTAAGTGACCACATTCTGAATCTGGGACTGAGAAGGCTCTAGAAATTGCTTAGTAGAACCCTTGAATAAGAAAAAGAAAAGTCATGCTACAAGAAGGAAAGAACTAGGTAGAGTATGCCAAGAAGAAATCGAACTTGAGACCTTCTGACAGTGTGCTAAAAAACATAGGTGGGAGTGCTAAGGAGGCAAGCAAAATGCTGACTGTCTACCTGTTACCCAGTTCCTGCTATACATTGAAACAAAGAGCCACCATTAAACCTAATTGTAGCCTTCGTCAGCATCAACCATTACACCAGAGTCCATGGAGCTGAAAGATCTGTCAACTTTTCTTGCAGCTTCATTTCTGAGGTGTTGTAGCAGGTGCTGGAAGATCATCAGCAATCACAGCTTTGTTTTTCCGTGACCTTTAGAGACGTACTTATTCATACTAACACCATAACAGGAGATGCTCCTATTTAAACAGAAACAGTGCATTTTGTCTACTACCACTAGCTTCTGCTAGATGGGGAGGGCTCTGATGGCAACAAGTCCATAGAATAGTTGTCATACAAGTAGGCCACCATGGGTATACTTTAAGATAAGCTAGAGTGAGCTTAGTGACATTTGTCTGCCATTTATGTGGGTATTTCTGCAGGTGGCAAGTCCAGTTGGCTCAGCAAAGCCACTGTGCTAGTCCAAAACCACATTTGTGAGGCAGAGTTGCTGGGAAGAATTGAGATGAATGTGAGAAGTCTGCAGTTTGAAGAAGAGGCGTGGAGAATTGGAGGAAGGGATGCCAAAGGACTCAGATGAAGACTCAGTGTTTTGCAAAGGACCAGCAAATGCTGCACGTGGTGGGACAGGTGAAGGAGCAAGACTGGAATAGCATGGGAAAGAGTAAGAAAGGATTCAAATGCATCTGCAGAGGTGCATGGACAATCCACGCTGGAACAATAAGCAATGGCATAGGCAGCTCTTTGCACCAGCAGCAAGGCTATGTGGAGGAACAGGTCTGGGCTAGCAGGGTTTGTGTTACTGGCAACTGCATGGGTGCTCAGAACTATGCTGGTAGATGTGCTGCAGGTGAGGCAGAACTGCAGAGCTACACAAAAGAAGCCTGCCTGTGCTTTGCTTGGTACCAAATGGTTGCTATTAATCTTTGACTTCCCCAAGCATTGGTATTCATAGAAATTATGAAGAAAAAAACATCCCTCAAGTGCAGCAGGAAAGGCTTTTTACCTTCATATTTGTTATCTTAGACAAAAGAGAACTTGATATGAATCTGGAAAAATGACATCTCAGTTTTATCCTGCTCATTATGATAGTAAGTGTGGGTTGATTACTTGCTACTGACCCCTCCCTTCCCCTCATCCTTTGTGAAGTTCTGTTTCTCAGGGAACTCCTTTTCACTGAATAATCCAAGCTGTTCTTTTTCCTTTCAGCACCAAGCCAGAAATTGCCTCGTTTGATATTAGGTATTCTAGTTAATAATAGCAAATTCATCCACTGGAGGTATTTCTAACCTGCTTTGCAAGACAGGAATGCTGTTTTAATGGCACAACGCTGGCGCATGAGTGGGAACTCTTGCAACAGTTTTGGGGCTGCATGTTGCACACACTCTATGCGTTCTTGAGAACGTATGATGCCCCCTGTCACTCATCCCAAACCATAATAACAGTGGTGGAGAGAGTGAGTAACAATTCCACGAATAGTTGAAAATGTCTTGGGTAGAAAGACTTACTGAATTTCCATGGCACAGAACTTTTGGGTAAGCGTTCATTGGCTGTTTGGGGATTTGACTATGAAGAACCCAAACCAATTTTCTCAATCAGGCTTTTGATGTTGTTGTTTTAATTATGAGTTACATAAGAATAGGTTTTCAAGAAAAGATAGATCAAGTCATCTCCCCCAAACAGCATCAAACCAGCCTCCAAAACAGATTTTTAACAGAATGAACTGTAGGTCTAAATAAGAAAATTACTCACATATTTTATGTGTCCCCACTGTCTTCTAGATGTTTAGCTTATAATTCTGGTTTTGTTTACCTTGGCACAAATGGAGAGTAACCACTGAAAGCAATGAAACCAATCCAGTGGAAGCCCAGAGTCTTGAACAGATATAACTGAGGAGAGAACTCAGGCCCTTGGAGGTCTGATGGGCCCACAGGCAACAGATGCAGATTTAATTAAACTTTTAGTAGCTGGGTTGAACAGTTAATAGGGAAGACTATTTCAACCTTGGTAGAAATACAGGCTGCATTGCTAACTAAAAAATGTATCTTGAATAAGCAAACAAGAAGGGTATTGCTGTAATCAACAGTGGCTGTTTTCTGTAAAAGAACAATTGGCTTTAGTAATGGATGTGGCATGCGTCTCAACGCCACAGGAGTTTTCTTTTTGCTGCTGCATATTTCAAAGTTCATGCCCACCCTGATTCTATCACGAGTGAAACAAAGATGTGTCAAGAAACATTTTTTCTTTTAAGTGGCCTTTTTAGCCCCAACAGATTTTGCAAACACTCAAAGCATGAAATTTTAACTCCCCTATTTCCTCCCTGTTGTTGAATTCAGTCAAGGATATTGGAGAATCACAAGCAGGAGTGTCACATGATTCCAATACTGATAGTACTACTTCTATTCCACACTCCATTTTTTAAGTAAAAAAAAAAATGGAATAAAAATTGCCCTACCTCTCTCCCTCATCCTCTGCTTCTTCCCTGACATGCACTGTTTAAAACCAAAAGTCCCACATTTCTATCAGTAAGGATCTGTCACAAAAGAAAAAGGAGAAAAGGTTGAATAAAAACTGCAAGAGGAAAAGAAATATGAAACTAAAAATACAATGTCATATGAAGACAGCCTCCATAAATGCTAAAGAATCAAAAAGCAAGCCACTTTATTTTGCCTTGCATTTTCTGGAAAGCATTTACAGGGGCACATGGGTGCAACAGTCAGTCTGTTGTAATACATGCACAGTTTGTAGTATAATTACTCAATTGCTTTCATTTTGCCTCCTCCTTTAACAGATTGAGGGTCTTAAGATGGACTGCAAGCCTTTCCAAGGAGAGATAATAAAGAGAACATTGATAGAAAAACTTGTTAAGACAAATGAGTTTCAAGAGAGTGATTTATGTAAAGAATCTTGTAATTACTCCAACCCCAACACTGTCTGACAGCAGCTGTTTTTATGAAGGAAGTTAAACACAAAAATGACTGCTTTATAACCCTTTCCTTCAGAAGGCTGGGTTACAAAACGAAGCAAACCAACAAAGAGCTGGAAGGAGAAGATGAGGTAGTAGCATTAAAGATGGCATTTAGTCATCAAACGTTTCTCCTTTTGGGCCAGATGTCCTTATTGCTACTGCATGTTGAGCAGTCAGATGCCAGAATTGTTGTTTTGTGGAGAGCTAAGGGTGATGTGGCAACTTTCTCATTCTCAGATGTGCTAGTATTACTTGATCCCAGAGGTTCACAATTACCTCAGAACTTACTGTATTTCATTTCACTGACCGAGCCCATCAGTGGAATAGCCTGCAGATTCGTCTTTAAGGACCAACATCCAGATGCATCTGAATTTCAATTCTATATGATAGTACATTTCCCTTCTTTCTTCCTGCCTGTATCCTCTACCTCCTTCAATTATTAAGAATTCCCTATCTTACCTTACATTTCATTGGAGCAATCCTTGGATTGATGTAAAATCCCAAGCTTAATTAGTTGCCAAAGCAGAATTAGGATGTCCAAACCCCATAACACTCCTCATCCACCTCTTTTACTTATGTTACACTCTGTTCCTTTCCATTTTCTGTCTTGCTTCTTGTAGGTTTTTCTTCCTATGAATCTCCCATTGGTCAAAACCATCACATAACTAGAAATACAGAGGATTTTTATTTTGTCTGAAGTAGAACAATATGTGTAAATGCTATCTCCTTGATCTTTTTGAGATGCTGATGCTGCCACAGTCTTTTGGAATCATTACAAGCAAGAAAAAGGCTGAGGAAAAGGAATGAAGTGCAGGCATCTCTTAATTTCATCCTGACACTTGGAGGTCTCAGTACCAACTATTGCAAAGACTGTAGTTCTTTGCAGACAAAAGCAGCTCTGTGGCAGATATCTAGTTAAAATCCACACCATGTTTATTCCATGTGTGCTGCAGGCAGAAAAAAACTTTCCAACAAACTTGCATCCTCTGTCAAAAGAGGAGAAAAACAAATCTGAGAACTAGAAAATGTCACAGGAAGAGAACAAAAGAAATGAAGAACACTACAAGTTCTAATTACTGTACAAATAAGGTGGGGTTAGTCTAATTCAATGACCCTAGAAAACAAGCCATGCTGTTCACTGGAGAGATGGATGACTGGAAAATAATGATAGGCTGAGGAATGGCATAAAAGAATCTGACAAATGCTTTGGGTTTAGGATCTCCTACATTTAGAATCTCCTTGAAAAAAATGAAAAACACAACACAGAAGTAAACACACATAATCAAACTCCTCCTGTCTCCCCAACCAGAACACCTCAGGAACCCATGATTAAGGAATGTAAAATTCTTCCTAGGCATTCACAGAATTTTGTTCAGAGCACTTAGCATACGAAAAGACCAACCTGCTGTATTGGACTAAGATGGCCTGCATCTTTGATGCCTAGACATAGACTACAAAAGTTTGGGTACTGTATGAAGGAGAAAAACCTCAACCCTATGGAGATTCAAAACACCGTCACCCCTTTTCTGCATCTCATTAGCACCTCAGGCCCTTAGCTGTGTTTTAGCTTCTAAAAGCTGAAGAGTCAGTCTAGTTACAGACATACTTCCAGAGGTTCAGCTCTGGATTATGGAGAACATGTTCATAGGGAAGGACCCAAATAATTGTTTTTCAAATTTTAATGATCATAAAGGAAAATTTAAAGTTATGGCACTGAACTCTTGAGTAAAAAATATTGAGGAACATTGTGCCAACCTCTAATATCTTAGCCATTCCAGCTAGTCACTGTTAGATTTCCAGTCATATTTCAAGAATCAATGTAATATGGAATATGTGAAAGTTCAGCTCATTGTTCTTTGCTATTTGGTTTTCCTAAGGAGCCTGGCACGCACTTCCCTTCTGTGCATGGCCCTCAGCAATGCCCAGTCCCATAGGTCATCAACAGAGCACCTCTTTGACACAACCACGTATACCTTCTGTTCCAAGCAAGTTGTTGAGGTGCCCGTGTCCATTCCAATGAATTCCAGTTCTCCTGCTCTGTGATTCCAATTTTATGGTTTGCTAGAGGCTTTGGTGTGCACTCCACAGAGGTCTTACACAGGAGTGCAGTTAAATTTCTATTAGCTTCCGATAGTTGCATGAACTTTAGAGGGGTTCTTGGCATTCATACCCTGCACTGATGCAGAAATTCTCTCCCTCTATACTCAGCCTTAATGAGGCTTTTCAAAAGCATTGTTCCCCTTAGAAAAAAAGGATTTGTGAATTAGGGAGTTCAGAGGATGTATAATTGGAAACAGTTCCATCAATTAATGGCTGTGGACTGGAATTCCCCTCTTGCCCTAAGGGACACTGTACTTTGTTTCCAAGCCAGAAGAATATTAATTTCCATTGACAGAATGCTGCTTGGTTTTGAGCATTGAGACTGACCGTTACCTACCTCTGAGACACGGCTGCCTCTGGGACAGAAGGCAGCCATCCCCTCTGATCAGATTTGCCATTTCTTTCACAAAATCTGTTGTGTGAGTGTTAGACTGGCCTAACAGATCAGGCCATAAGCTGGTGCGTGCGACCATAGCTCCAGTGATTTCTGTTAACCAAATGAAGTTTGACAGAAGACTCCAACTTTAGACATGCTAGTATGGAACAACAACAGCAACAAAGCCATTTAGTCTTACTAGGAGTTCAACTGTCTTTAGTATTACATCTTACTGGGGACACTGAACCTTACAGCACCATGGTGGCGCAGTAATGACTCGGAAGACCACCACTTCATTTTTTATTGGAAGTCTTCAATCCAACTGCATCCCTAGACTGTCTCACTAACTTATGATAGCTGACATGAGTGTGAGGAAACATAGCTGTAGGCCACTGAGTGTTGCTGAGCAGACTATTTCAACTGCGTGAAGGATGTCTAGCAACTGCAGTGAAAAACTTATCACAGTCTGTCTGCCTTGGCGTCCCCTTTAATCTGTCTTTGCTATGAATTTTGTCATCCTAAACACAAGGATCTCACTCCAGTTCTTAAGGGAGAGAAACATACCTTTTAGGTGGCAAGAATATAACACAAGCAATGCCCAATCTTATTCCTGAAGTATTTCTAACTGCCAATCTTGTACTAAATAGGCCTCAACTTGGGTCTCTTCTCAATATTTTCACTTTTTTTTTCTTGTATAAAGGCTCCTCATGCTGCAGTTTCTAATGGTGAGAGGAAACTAAGCTATCGAACAGAAGTGAAAGGGTCATTTCCCTTCTTGTAATCAAATCAACTGCAACAATTATTTAGAAGTGCAGAAAGACTAGTGCAAAGTGATAATCATACAGAAGCTTACACAAGTTGTAAAAGCAGTACAATGACTTACTCTTGTGGGAACTCACACAATCTAGCTTGTACGCTTGCTCTAGGACAGCAGAATGAGCTTAAGGAAACCAGTCACCTTTCAAGGAATGTTGGTTTCTGAGGGAGTGCTGCAGTCACATGTGGGATCTTCAGCTTAGCTACAATCTGTAGTCAAGCAGGAAAGCTCTTAGTTCCTGTCCAAAATGGCTTAGTCATCTGAGCATTTATTTTCAAAACGGATTCAGTTCAAAGGCAAAGAAGCTGTCTTCTCAGGAGCTCATGGTAGAGCAACAAATCTCAGATTTGAAATCTGAATGGCAGTGTTCCCATCTGCTCTGAACAACTTTAAAAGGTTGCGTCTTCCAAAGTCATCAGGAGATTTCAAGTGCTTAGTTTCCATTAACACTCATGGAAAAGGATCCTCCTGAGCAGACTTGAATCCCTAACTGATCTTCCAGTATCTTTTGCAAGGTTTGTTTAGATATCCCTAGTTCAAAGCTCTTCATTGCACAGCTGTGCATCTTACTGACTGCCAAATCAGCCATTGGCTAGACATCAATGGCACTCCCTCCATATCCTTCTCCTTCCTGCTCCCTTTATAAAGCACTTAAGGGATTAATGGAAGTATTTTAAAAGTTGCTCATTGTTCCTATTACAAACAGCTGCTCTGCTTTAATTTTACAAAAGAAATTTTTAGCACCACAGAGGGCAATGTACCTTCACTGTCTTCTTTCCCCGGCTCTGCCCCTCACACAGTTTGGGGCCTCAAGACACTTAAGTTTAGCATCAGGACATTAATTTGTATCTCTTTCACATCTTCTCCAGTAATGAGGTTTCTAGTATTTTCCCCTTGCCAGTATGAATGCAATCACATAGGTTTCTATGGTCACCACTACTGCATGAGAAAGAGCACATGGTATATTACCAGATCAATGAATAGCTTCAGAATATCTTTCTCACAGCTACAATATGAAAGCAGACATCAAAATGCAAGTAGATGGCATAGTTCAGGGAGAAGAGGTGGCATGTCTTAGAATCATAGACTGATTTGGGTTGGAAGGGATGTTAAAGGACGTTAAGGGACGTCATCCAGTTCCAACCCAGTGCCATGGACAGAGACACCTTCCACTCGATCAGGTTGCTCAAAGCCTAATCCAGCCTGACCTTGAACACCTCCAGGGATGGAGCATAGGCAGCTTTTCTGGGCAACCTGTTCTAGTGCCTCATTACCCTCACATTAAAATATATCTTCTTAATATCTAATCCACATCTCCCGTCTTTCAGCTTAAAACTATTACCCCTTGTCCTGTCACTGCACTACATTCACAGGTAGTTTTTAACTGTACTAACACTGTTTTACGAGGAGGTAAACTTCACTTCCCACGTGAAGTTCAGCCACCCAAACCAAGATGGGTGAGGGGAAGACACTGCTCTCAGTCCATAATGATGAAATTGTGCTACCAGAATAACAGCATCTAGTGGCTATTCTCCAAGAGGAAAGGTTCACCATGTTAGGAAGTAGCACAAATTAGTTAGAATTCAGAAGCCCTTTCCATGGAACACAAGCATAAGGAGCTCTTGTAATCTGACTCTGGCACCATTTGAGAATATTTATGAACACTAAAACTGGCTAAGAAACCACCCACTCATTTTCAGTGTATAATAAGGTCTTATGAGAAACCGTATCTTTCAATAAAATGTGATGCTTAAGAATCAGCAAACTGTTTTTTGTTCCTAGATTTTCCATTGGAAGGTTGTTAAAAAAAAGTTAACCAGCACTTAAGAATTTTTAAATGTTCCTTCTGAGCCAAAAAAGTGTACTTCTTTTCAGGAGAATATTAGGATTCTAGCAATTTTTCACCAGTTGTTTTTTAATGAATTGTCATTCAGACAAAAAACTTGAATGCTTTGACTTCTTTTGCTTCAACCAGAAGTGATATGGGTCATGGCATCTTAGGAGCAAGCTGTCAGAAAACAACTCAACGAGTTTGCCTTAATTGTACCCATTAACAGAGCTAGAACACTTCATACTCAAGAATAGCAACAATGCCTTTTGAAAGGGGATTAGCTGAAATTTCAAGTGCGCCAGTATTCCTCAACTCTGAAAGCTCTTCCACTGACGCCGAGCAGCTAGATTAGTCTGCAGGAGGAGGGAGCCTGTACAGTAGTGATGTGGTGTTCAGGATTGATGATACAAACTGCAATGTGATAAAAACTTCTAGATATTCCATGTGAGGAAGCACAGTTACAGCAAGATGGCATTCCTCCTGACAGGCTCAGCAGAAGAACTCACACCTGTGGGAAGCTGGAAAGGCTAACAACCTTATTGGACCTAAAAATGAAAGCAAGACACAATGCTAGAACAACATTACAAAGGAAAAGGTTGCCTTACGTTTTCTGTGCATTGAATGGCCTATTCCTTTCATGTTCTTTCCTTGTACTGGAAATTCCACATGAAGGAATATGTGATGGGATCAGTCACAGAAGGGGATAAAGCTCCCTACATGGGGACTAAATCTTGTTTGTCTGTGTTCTTTGATAAGCAGAGAATGTCTCAGATGCTTGTATGAAACTTTGGTTTTTTCTTCCTATTGGCTGGCTGAGGCTTCCATTTTGCTTGCTCTCCATTTTATTTTTTCCTTTACTTGCAGTAGCTATTAGTAAAAATCAGTTATTAAAAGAGATTTATTATTGCCTGTTGGGGCACGAAGCAACTTTTCAGTTTGGTTATTTTATTACATCAACCCAGATTAAGTATCTTGCTTATTCTGCACTTCCCACCTCCTGATTTACCTTCAGCCTGAATGGAAGCAGGCAAGGGTTGAGGACTCAAGTAGATTGTTAATGTGTACCTTGGGGAAAGTTACTCTCCTGGGTGGAGAACTGGTTGGATGGCCGGGCCCAGAGAGTGGTGGTAAATGGAGTTAAATCCAGCTGGAGGCCAGTCACAAGTGGGGCCCCCCAGGGCTCAGTGCTGGGTCCAGCCCTGTTCAATGTCTTCATCAATGACCTGGATGAAGGCATTGAGTGCACCCTTAGTAAGTTTGCAGATGACACTAAGCTGGGTGGAAGTGTCGATCTGCTGGAGGGTAGGAAGGCCCTGCAAAGGGATCTGGACAGACTGGACCGCTGGGCAGATTCCAATGGCATGAGGTTTAACACATCCAAATGCCGAGTCCTGCACCTGGGGCACAACAACCCTATGCAGAGCT
>WAAB01018512.1:72898-89493 GCA_013389865.1 Piaya cayana | reverse complement strand
GGTTGTACTCGATGATCCAATGGGTCTCTTCCAACCTGGTGATTCTATGATTCTATGATTCTAAGCAGGGCTGATCCTCCTAACCTAGGAACATAATTGCTTTCACCTATTCATAACTGTGCTCAGAGAACAGTAAGGAAGATGCTTGTACTTTCTAATCCAGAGTTCTACCTTTGTGCTTCTCACTGTTTTTCACTTGTATGATTGAAATCTTACTTTTACTAGTTTGTTTTTCCCATGAGAGGCTTCACTGTATCTTCCCAACACCTTTCCCACAGCTCTGGGATCTCTTCACGCACTACACAATTTTTTATACAGAACAGCAGCTGCTGAAAATGGAATTTCCTCATGACACAGCTTCCAATGCTAAACCAGAGTCTAGGCAGAATCCGTTCATCACAAGAATCAAGATTTCAACAGCTCCTAGTGCTAAAGTAAGCTGATGCAGATACTGTCACTGCTGTTGGCTGTTCCCAGGATGGGAAGTATTGTCACATCCCAGCATCTAGGGTCTGGAACCATCACTGATATAGCTTCACAGCTCAAGAGTGAAAGCACAAATAGCATTGCCAACTTATGCTGAGCCACATGGTGTCAGCTTATGCTACAGCCCAGTTGGCAATGGGGTACCAGAACAAACTTGTTAAATCTCAGTTGTTAGAGGAGACTGCCCAGCTGTAAGTACCACGAGATTCAGAAGGTTTGCATCAACCATCTCGTTTCAGGAGCAGAAGCATAAACCAGTCCCACTGTTCCTCACTCTGATTTCTAGTAATTGTTTTGCAACTTTACTGAAATATCTCTGCAGATATCAGGCTCCTGTAGTACAGAAAGATCTTTAATGTTCCCAGAACCACAGCTTATATATTTGTTTTTCTAAATAAAGGAAAGGAACCAAAGGACTCCAGCATATAGTGGGAAGCTCAAATTTTATTAAGTAAAGAACAGTAATGGATTTGTAATTCAGATGCTTTAGCAAGTTACAACTCCCTACAAGGAGCAAGCTAGCTGCAATAAGGCACTACAGAGAGATCCAGCAGTACAGACAGACATAAGCAGCTCATTTCATTCAAGATAAGCTGTACATTTGCTTGCAGATGGAGGCTATATAGGATCCTGTAATCATCACTGATGGAAGCACTGCTCTTTTTTCCAGGTACATGAGTATAACTTGACATTTGTATCTCAGTTCTGAGATAGGGCATGAACCAACAATTTGTTTGTGCAAGGTATCAGGTTAAGAAATGATGCCTTCTCCATTTTTGTGGTGATTTTTTTCCCAGCTCTGCTTCACCAGACAGGAAGTGTAAAGTAATCCAACTCCTGGGACTAAGACTAACCTAAACTGTCATCAACTTGATAAATTGACTTGACAGTACATTGTATTTCCTACTGGTTTTAAATCCCAGGAATTATTGAGCAGTCAAGATGCAACAACTTTCATGGCTTTTCCAGATTTTAGGATAAGTCATTAATTCCACCTGCTCTTCTGACAACTTTGCAAGGTCAAGAGTTTATGAAGTCTTAAAAAATTGTGAAATCTCTTAACCCCAAACCAAGTATCCATGATGGTGAAGTGCTGACCATAGAAGTTGCATCTTCTCCCTGCTTGCATTACTGCCAAATGATATTTTCCTTCTCAAGCAAGTACATATGCAAATTCTGCTGCTCTTTGTGTCAACCAGCTGCTGCATCCACAAGCAGTCTTGAACACTGCTTGCTTTCCATAGGTCAAGGCCCCGGTGGAAGCATGTGCATGTGTTTGGAAGGGAAATGGGGAAATCAGACTTCCCCTGAAACCGTGGTGACTATTCCTATCTTACACCTGAGGCATTAGAGTCAGTGCTGCAACTGGGCCTGTCCTTTTCTTCTGCTCTTCCCCTGCCCACAGCAGAAACAGCTAAGCTCTGAAGCATTGAAGACCACCAAAATTTAGTCTTGTGTATGCCGCCAAGCAACCTATGTCAGGTTCTGCATTCCTAGTTCTCTTTGCTGTCCTTCCCATCTAGGAAGCCACTCCAGTTTCAATTGTAGGTGTCATTCATGCCACAATCCCACTTACCTGCAGGTCTGGTAGTGATTGTGTTTCCATAGGCAAAGCCCCAAACCATGGGCCTGAAGCAGCCTTCTTCAAGCCAAGCCAAGCCAAGCCAAGCCAAGCCAGGTCATGATCTATCTCACTGTGTTCAAGTGCACTCCTCTTGTTATGTTTTGTGCCAAACCTCAGCATACAGTAGAATCTAAGTAGCTCAGTATTAGGCAGCAGGACTTACATCACAGAACAATCTTGATAATCTTTGGTGAATATACAGAATAAAACCTCTGCTTAAATTTAGTGCATCAATCCAGTGTGGTAGTAACAAGGTTTTAAGCCTGTCTTTTAGCAGTTGGTGCAATTCACGGTCATGTTATTCTGGTATCCAGCACTGAATATAGAGCTGCCTGCAAGGGTACGGAACTGGAGTGATAACAGCAGCATATCTAGTCATGCATTTCTATGCAGGGTCAAGTCTACAGAAGACAGTGTTGCTGAGGTGCACGAAGAGCTCAGTGGTGAGCCGTTTCTGTGTATGCAGCTAATTTGCATGTTTATGGGATTTTGAATTATTGAAGAGCACTCCTTCAAATAGCTTTGTGTCATTCTCCAATGCTGAGGGATGGTTTGATTTTAGCCTCTGGAAAATTCCAGAGCCTTCTTCCTGTACGAAGGAGTTAAATATGAGCCACATGAATGAGAAGCCATAAGAAGTCTAAGCCTGATTAAAAACAGATCTAAGTCACAGTCAAAACAAAAATCCTTTTAGTGAGTCCAATTCTGACAATTATTCAAAAAGCAAAAATAATTTATTCTTACTGAGGAAGAGGCATAAATACCATTTATATGACACAGTTCCAATAATTGTGAAAAGGGTTGCCACTTCCACTAACACAAGCCTTAGCTTTTGATTGTGTTCATTCATATTAGCCCAAAATAGGAGAGGAGAAAAAGGCATTTACTCTCCTAGCAGAGCATTCAGGCAGAATGCTAGTTCTGGATCTCTTTAGAAGGACCACGTAGTCATTGGTATTAGGCTGACAAACTATAATTATTATATGAAGAACTGGAGGAGATTTGGAGAATGCTCATCAGTGTAATTAAAAGCGAGATTTTGCCAGCTATTTCTACTTTATGTGGTTATAAATCAATTATTTGAACAAAGAAAAAAGGACCTTTGTATAGTACAAAACAGAAGAGGTGTTAAAAGATGTTTCAAAGCTACAGTAAGTCACTATCAGCATGCATATGCAGACATGTAATTATTCCATTACATATATAGCCTTTAAAATAAATTATGATGGTGAAGATAGTTGGAAGTGAGGGATGTTGTCTTGGAAAAGGTTGCATATTGTCTTGGATAAGTAGTTTTGTGTGAACATACCATTTTTCCATTAAGAACTTAATCAATACAACTTCTGTTTATAGTAATTATTTAATTGAAATTATTTCAGGAACTTACACAAACTCCCCCTCACACATGCTTCAGATTTTCATAGCAGCTTCCTAGCTGTGATATCTGAAGTATAGTTTTGGCTACAACTTATTAAACCTCTGAACACTCCCTGTGAGTGTTGCATGTGTCACTAGAGGATCCCCTCCACATGATTAGCTGTGCATATACATTTAGAATATTGGATTGCTCTTTTATACAGTATCTGTTTTTCCTCAGTATCACTATTCACCCTGTTAGCTAGTCAGAGCTAATAATGTTGTGACTTGTCTATCACAATAAATCATCGGCTGTTTCCAGCATTGATGGAGGATCTAAAGAAGACTGGTGGCGCATACTGGGCTATTGCATAATCCAATATACAGCATTTCCTTCCATGATGGCCACTTTGCCTTCTTCCTCTTCTTACTTTTGAAGAACCAATTCAATTAGCAAACAGCCATGCCCTGTGTAGCTGATGTTTCTCTTGAAGAGAGAAATCCAGTTTAAATTGAATGAATGAACTCCCCATTGACATGTGGTTCAAAGACGTTTCAGGAGATGTGCCCCCCCCAGCTCCTCTAGCAGTTGATGACGAAATTTCTTCCACCCAAGAAGCTTCTTCCTGGGAATTGCTTAGCAAGTACAATCATTTTCCTCATCCTTGTTCCTACTGTGCCTCAGGAAATAAATTAATAGCAAGAAGAGAAGCTTCTGAGTGAATTGCTTCCACTGGGCAAATAGGAAAGCATGAGAAGCACAAACCCAAAGAGTATTTCCTCAACTGGTTATTTTGTAAGAGACTATGAACATAGCTATGTCAGAGATACAAGTCCCTGTCTACAGAAAGCTTGCAGTAATGCTAGCTTCTCCAAGGCAAGTCACATGTCCTAAATCTATGTGTTTTGTTCTGTTCAAGAGGAGGCACTGCATGTGTATGCAATGCGTTATGTTTACTGCTTTAAGGGTCAGACTTTCTTTGTACAGTAGATACTCAATCTTGAGTTTCCTCCTGTGGACAATTTCTGTCACCTAGACTGACTGAGTGCAATGAGGTTAGTCCACAGATAACTGAGAGCAAGCGTATCACACCTAGTTCACCTCAAGGGAACACCTTAAGCTGTTTCATGCCACTGTAGCCAAAGCACCAAGAGACACAAAACTGCACAAAGTGTGATATACCACCTAGGATGAGAAGTGCTGGAAGGGAATCCAAAACCTGGCCCTAGACTTTGCTTCTGTCTGTCACTAGGAGATTATCTGGCCACAATACTTCTGACTCAGAAGTAAGGACTCTCCTCCCTCCAGTTGACTCCTGAGGGATGCATGAATAGCAGCTGCTCCTTCCATTCCTTTTTTTCTGCTCCTGCCCATTCCTAGCATGTAGGGGAAATCTGTCAGCTAGCCCAAACACTCCCTTTAGTCTTAACAAATGTATTAGATTTCCTTCAAGTGTTTCTAGGTAACAAAATGGACTTGTCAACAGCAATTTTCACTGACTACAGTGAATCCACAGGTGACATCTTTCCAATCTTCCTACTCTTCCACTCTTGCTAGTAATGTCAGGAGCCTAGACCCTTGGGAAATGAAATTTCTGTCAAGTAGCCTGTCACCAACAAGAAAGAGGCATGTTTCTGGGTCTCTGGCAGAGGAGCAGACCCCACTGAGCCAGAACACAAGCCACAGCTCATTTTTACCGTCTCCCAGACACATTGCTGACTGACCCTAAGTCCGTGAATGCTAACTCACGGTATCCCTTCATGCTCAGACCCTCTTTAGTACACAACCACACACATTTGCCTAACGGACATGTTCTTTGCACTGAACTTGGTGCAAAACACCCCAACCCCTTTTTGAAATTGATGCACTCATCTACCAGTCATGCCCACACTTCTCATCAAGAATTTCTTCAAGCTTAAGAGTGAGGATGTACAGAAGACATGCCTGTTGCATATGTGCGCTAAAGTAAGCTGAGAAACTAATGGATCGGGAAGATATGACAATGATATCTCTATCCCTAAAAGCAGATAGTGAAAAAATGAATGGCATATTTGACATATCTATTATAGTCACCCAACTAGTTAACAAAAAAAAAAAAAAATCAGGTCACAGCAGCATTGGCTCAGATCTTCTTCCTCCAACACAGGCAATTCCATTTCCTCAGCACAGTACTTTGTACTTATCCTTCCAATCTGTGCTGTTCTGAAGAACTCACAATAGCTCCAGGACACACATTTGCGTCAGCATGTCACATTGAATATTCACTTCCCAAACAGTAGTGTATACATATGGTATTTTATACTACTGAGGTGAATTTGTTTTAAGATACTTTATAGGGTCTCTAAAATCCACGTTCTGATGAGAAACAGGAAATACTCTTTCAATGGGAATCCCATCTTCATCCCATCCCCTGGCACTAGAAAAACAAATTTATAGCAATGCTTGCTGCACAGAGGATGTATGACTTAAAATGAATTAGTACCACGAAACAGTATAATTAATGATGAAGCAGAGGCCAAGTAAGTAAGGATAAGCTCTGAAATACCATGGAAGAAGACATTCTCTCCAACACTCATGAGATGTTCAAGGCAGGCCAAATTCTGGACTACAGAACATATCTGATTTTTCCTTTTTTTGGCAGGCAAGCAGAGAGAATAAATGCTCTTGGTAAGATCTTCCCTCTTCCCGCCTGTCATGGTTTTGAGCCCTTGCTGGCAACAAAGAACCACATAGCTGCTTGCTCATCCCTCTTCCTCGTGAGTCCCACTTGGGAGGAAAATCATAAGAAACAAAGGCAAGATAAACACAGAAAGAGATCATTCACCAATTACCATCACAAGCAAAACTGATTCAGGTTGGGGAAAAAATCAATCTAATTTATTACCAATCAAATCAGAACAAGGTACTGAGAAACAAAACCAAATCCCAAAAAGAACACTTTCCCCCACCCCTCCCTTCTTCTCAAGCTTGACTTTTAGTCCTAATATCCTCTCCCTATTCCCCCCACAGCAACAAAGGAGGATGGGGAATGGGGATTGTGATCAGTTCATCACACATTGTCTCTGCCACTCCTTCATCCTCAGGGGGAGTACTCCTCACCCTCTTCCCCTGCTCCAGCATGGAGTCCCTCCCATGAGAGACAATCCTCCAGGAACTTCTCCAATGTGAGGCCTTTCCATGGGATGCAGTCCTCCACGACCCGCTCCAGTGCAGGTTTCCATGGGGTCACAGCCTCCCTTGGGCACCTCCACCTGCTCCAGCATGGTGTCCTCCACAGGCTGCAGGTGGACATCCACTAGGACTCCTCATGGGCTTCAGAGGGACAGCCTACTCAACTGTAGTCTCCTCCACGGGCTGCAGGGGAATATCTGCTCAGCTGTCTGGAGCACCTTCTCCCTCTCCTTCACTGGCCTTAGTGTTCTCTGCAGTGCTATTTTTCTCACATCTGATGTTTGCATAGTCATTTCTCTCACATCTGGTGTCTGTAGGGATATTTCTCCCACATTTCTCTTCTTTCTCTCCACCATGCCACGCTGGCCTGGCCCAACTGGTCCAACAGACCCTGGGAGCAAAGACACCCTCCACTCTTTCCACTATTGCCCTGTCACCATTTTTCCCCCTTCTTAAACATGTTATAACAGAGCCATTATCACTGTTGCTAACTGGCTTGGCCTTGGCCAGAGGCAAATTCACACGGCAGCCAACTGACCCTGGCTTCTAATGTTTTCTCACAATGAGCCACCTCTGTAGCCCTTACTCTGCTACCAGAACCTTGCCATGTAAACCCAACACAACCCCACCCAACAGAGTGAAGGAGGAGAGAGAAATTTGAGAATGCTAAAGAAAGAGGTGTGGAATAATAGGCATTCAAGTGGACTGGAAGAGGAGCTACCATTCATTCCGGCAAGGCTAGACATATATGTGTATGTTATACTTTCATCAATCATGCTGACACTGTCAGGGAGTTTTTTCAGCTGTTTGGTTTTGTAGGCAGTACTTACATGCTGGCATCTAGACATCAACTGGACACATGCTCCTTTTTTTTTCATACAATTAATTAGATATCTAAGCCTGTGATTTGTTACAAAAACAGCTGGACAGTTCCTTGTCTGAAATAAGAAAATCCTAGATCTGGAAGATGCAACTGACACTCTGCACATAGATAGATAGAATCATAGAATCATAGAATCACCAGGTTGGAAGAGACCCACCAGATCATCGAGTCCAACCATTCCTATCAAACACTAAACCATGTCCCTCAGCACCTTGCCCACCCGTGCCTTAAACACCTCCAGGGAAGATGAATCAACCACCTCCCTGGGCAGCCTGTTCCAATGCCCAGTGACCCTTTCTGTGAAAAACTTCCTCCAAATCTTTAGCCTAAATCTCCCCTGGCAGAGCTTGAGGCCATTCCCTCTTGTCCTGTCCCCTGTCACTTGGGAGAAGAGGCCAGCTCCCTCCTCTCCACAACTTCTTTTCAGGTAGTTATAGAGAGCAATGAGGTCTCCTCTCAACCTCCTCTTCTCCAGGCTAAACAACCCCAGCTCTCTCAGCCGTTTCTCATTATGCCTGTTCTCCAGCCCCTTCACCAGATTCATTGCTCTTCTGTGGACTCGCTTCAGAGCCTCAACATCTTTCTTGTGGTGAGATACATTATGAATATCTACTCCTATAGGAAACAGACCAGAGAGTCAATGACAAGTATGTGGAACAGATAGAAAGTGGTCCTGCATAGACTATAGTGGTACATGCAAGCCTTTTTCAAACTTGACACTGACCTTCCAGATAGCTAAAAGACTGAAGACTTCCATTTGAGAGGATGTTCCTGATGAGGGAGTTGAGGCAGCGATGATGTGGAGAGCAAAGTAAATCTATAACCGTAAAAGCAAGAGATATGCAGTGGAGTACAGGAAGAGGTGACGACTAAGAAGTTAGGGAAGGGGAATCAAAACCAAACTAGCCTAAAGGTGTCAGTAAGAGCTTGCTGGGTCAATGCACAAAAATTCCAAATAATCTTCCTATCATCTTTTGCTCAGTTCTTCCCTCTGCTTCATTCGTTGACATTTCATCCTCAGCCATTCATCATGAAAATCTGACTCCAGACTGCTTCATTCTCATTTTCGTGTTTGTGGATTAATACTGGGGCATATTTTCACTGAATACAGAAGTTTTTGACCATTTAGAGAAGATTCCCATGCCAGCACATTCCTAAGATGCATCCCAAGGATGCTCAGGTTGGTCAGGTTCTAGTTACTATGAATGTAAAATGAAGTGGCAGTTTAAGTCTTGTTGCACTCCTACACATTAGTATCTTGGCTACTAAGCCCCTTGTCCTTTAACACAGGATTTCTCAGACAGTTAGATTTGTGAATCTGGCTCATGTAGATGTTTTTCAGAGATGTCTAACATAGGATGTTCAAGAGGGAAGAGCAAGAAGACTCACAGTAGAGAGCCACGGGACACCTATAAAGACCTTCTAATCCTGAAATATTTGCATTTGGGAAGGATCTTCATTAAATATTCTTGTAGGACAGTCTTTAAAATGTCCAGTTCCTCTCTGAATCTTGTAGAATTCTTGCCATCAACAGTATCCCATAACAATGAGACCATCAGACTTACAAGCAGTTAAAGAACTTAAATTCCTGAGATTACCTTGAATTTTTTTTTAAATTATGTATAGTTTTCCCACAACATAAAACCTGCCTGTGCTCAATTCCCTGTAAAACACCAGTCTAATGACCTTCAATGAGCTATTAAGACAGCTAGAAAATTTTGGCGAGGGTATTTTGGACTGAAGAGTGAAGAATCAGAGAAGAAACAGCTAGTTGCTAGAAAGCACTCTTTAGGAAATACTGCCTCTTTCAGATCTCACTTCAACACTCAATTCCAGGATGGCAGGAAATAGAAATAGATCTAGCCCAGCAGAGAGATAATAGAAGGGGTAAGGCCTGCAGCTACCTTTAGTTAGGTTGTGTCACAACTTCTTTGATTGGCAGAGGTAACATTGACCTATATATTTTGGGAAAGCCAGAAGACCATGCAACCAGCCTTCCAGAAACTTAGAATTGTTAAATACTTCCTGTTTGTGGTTCTCCGGTCTTCATCTTAGGAAAGATAACAACCTGTAAAACTTCATCTGAGATGAATTCAGTACATCTTTGACTCCTTCTGCCTTTAATCTTCCCCTTCTAGGCCATGATTTTCTGACTCCATCTGTTCTTTTGGCAACTACCAGTAAAAAATGCAAGATAGAGAGACAAGTAGCAAAATGCTCCAGGAAAGCTGAGATATCCAGTAATACAAACAATGACTTTTGGTCAAAGCCAGTAGTTTTCCTTTGAAAGATGGAGTTTTAAAGATAAACCAGAATGGCTATATGAGTTGGACTAGTTATTTACTGATAGAACATTGCTTGAAGGATCACCATGTGCCTTTCAGTGCTGTCAGTTTTCTAAGAACTGATGTGCACTTGGCCAGAAGCAAGGCTACTGACTTTATAGGCCAATTGGACCCAAGTACCATGCTACAGAGGTTAAGCAAGTACTGGCATTTGGAGAGCCCAGTGATCTTCATTTTTCTCGGGGGCCATGCCATCTATCCTGCATAACTGATCAGGGCAGCAGTCACAGTGGGATGCAGGAGTGATGCAGCATGTTAGAGAGAGGCTCTGTGTACCCTCAGTGAAAGCAATTTTCTCTCTGTCTTGTTTTGGCATTTCTTGTAGTCTAAAATAGTTCATACAGAAAAACACAGAGCTGCTCTTTATCTATCAGAACAGGCTGCACTGGATGTTTGTTTAATTAAAGCTGACTGCTGGAGAGCAGGGAGAACCACCATTTTCCATATGCTGTCTCGTTGGGGGTTTCTTTTTGTGAGTGGAAGGAGAAGAAGAAAAAGGGGTTAGGCTTTTTTTACCATACTACAGTTCTCAGCAGACAGGCATCTCTATTTCAGGACAGCTATCATCAGTGCTAAACTCATGGGCACTGATGCTTAGGATGGCAACAACATTGAATATAAAGCCCCAGGACTTGTCCTAAGGGATGAAACAGCATAAAGGCAATTTTAGGAAAGTTTGCACTCCTTTTGGCCCTGTAATATGCAACCTAGGTAGCAACAGAAACATTCTTTTTTTTTAAGCTCAACTCTGGTACCCTCTAAAACACCAGTTTTTAAGACAAAAGTAGCTTGGGCTCCTTGGGATTCAGAGCAAATCCCAAGGGGGCCCTTTGCAGCACAGTCTAACTTTCCAAGAAGCCAGAAAGGTAGCTAACTCCTGAGCTGACTAGACAGCTTGTGCTAGCCAGGAGGTTTGGCACAGACCTCTCTAAAGTTCATCACAAAGCAAGAATTGCCGTGGCCGGACAGTTTGTTCACAGATACCCCCACTGTGGCTGCAGGCAGCTGGCTAGAAGATAGCTCTTGTCAGGAGCAATGTTAAAGACAACTGAATAAAATTCAGTCAGTTGTTTTCTCTCAGAGGAGAGAAGGCTAATGCTCCAATTGACAGCATGGGTTACTACTAGGCCAAGCACAGCTTTCTCTGCATTTAAGATGGGTCTAGATTGTCAAATTCTTGCCTCCGGAGCATGTGTCCCAGCTAGACAGAGCAAGGCACCGACAGGCTCAGGCTGTTCCCAGTCCTCCTTTTGCATCTATGCTTGCCTTTGTCCTCTGCTGCTCCTCTATGCACAACACACATACTGCTGGTGACATTTACCTCAATAGACCCTTCAGCATGCCTCCCCCTCTCTGTTAGAGTCTTTCTGTTTCGTACTTCTCAACTCCTCTTCACTCATCCAGAACACATTTTCTTCTTGCTGGTTTTTCCCTTCCAAGATTTCATCAGGGTGCAGCCCAAGATATAAGAATTAATTTGTTTTTAAAGCAATATGCTAGAAAAAGAACAGTTCAACAGAAGTCATGTCTCTTCCCAATCACCTGCCTGATCTGCCCACAACAGTGTTTTTTAGATGCAGTCTCTGCGATGGTTTGTAAATCTGAGGAAGGCAACGTAGAGCATATAGAGGAAGAGACGGAAAGGTAAAAATCCTGGACCTACTCTTTTAATTGGTAAGGCATTGCTNCTCAACATCTTTCTTGTGGTGAGATACATTATGAATATCTACTCCTATAGGAAACAGACCAGAGAGTCAATGACAAGTATGTGGAACAGATAGAAAGTGGTCCTGCATAGACTATAGTGGTACATGCAAGCCTTTTTCAAACTTGACACTGACCTTCCAGATAGCTAAAAGACTGAAGACTTCCATTTGAGAGGATGTTCCTGATGAGGGAGTTGAGGCAGCGATGATGTGGAGAGCAAAGTAAATCTATAACCGTAAAAGCAAGAGATATGCAGTGGAGTACAGGAAGAGGTGACGACTAAGAAGTTAGGGAAGGGGAATCAAAACCAAACTAGCCTAAAGGTGTCAGTAAGAGCTTGCTGGGTCAATGCACAAAAATTCCAAATAATCTTCCTATCATCTTTTGCTCAGTTCTTCCCTCTGCTTCATTCGTTGACATTTCATCCTCAGCCATTCATCATGAAAATCTGACTCCAGACTGCTTCATTCTCATTTTCGTGTTTGTGGATTAATACTGGGGCATATTTTCACTGAATACAGAAGTTTTTGACCATTTAGAGAAGATTCCCATGCCAGCACATTCCTAAGATGCATCCCAAGGATGCTCAGGTTGGTCAGGTTCTAGTTACTATGAATGTAAAATGAAGTGGCAGTTTAAGTCTTGTTGCACTCCTACACATTAGTATCTTGGCTACTAAGCCCCTTGTCCTTTAACACAGGATTTCTCAGACAGTTAGATTTGTGAATCTGGCTCATGTAGATGTTTTTCAGAGATGTCTAACATAGGATGTTCAAGAGGGAAGAGCAAGAAGACTCACAGTAGAGAGCCACGGGACACCTATAAAGACCTTCTAATCCTGAAATATTTGCATTTGGGAAGGATCTTCATTAAATATTCTTGTAGGACAGTCTTTAAAATGTCCAGTTCCTCTCTGAATCTTGTAGAATTCTTGCCATCAACAGTATCCCATAACAATGAGACCATCAGACTTACAAGCAGTTAAAGAACTTAAATTCCTGAGATTACCTTGAATTTTTTTTTAAATTATGTATAGTTTTCCCACAACATAAAACCTGCCTGTGCTCAATTCCCTGTAAAACACCAGTCTAATGACCTTCAATGAGCTATTAAGACAGCTAGAAAATTTTGGCGAGGGTATTTTGGACTGAAGAGTGAAGAATCAGAGAAGAAACAGCTAGTTGCTAGAAAGCACTCTTTAGGAAATACTGCCTCTTTCAGATCTCACTTCAACACTCAATTCCAGGATGGCAGGAAATAGAAATAGATCTAGCCCAGCAGAGAGATAATAGAAGGGGTAAGGCCTGCAGCTACCTTTAGTTAGGTTGTGTCACAACTTCTTTGATTGGCAGAGGTAACATTGACCTATATATTTTGGGAAAGCCAGAAGACCATGCAACCAGCCTTCCAGAAACTTAGAATTGTTAAATACTTCCTGTTTGTGGTTCTCCGGTCTTCATCTTAGGAAAGATAACAACCTGTAAAACTTCATCTGAGATGAATTCAGTACATCTTTGACTCCTTCTGCCTTTAATCTTCCCCTTCTAGGCCATGATTTTCTGACTCCATCTGTTCTTTTGGCAACTACCAGTAAAAAATGCAAGATAGAGAGACAAGTAGCAAAATGCTCCAGGAAAGCTGAGATATCCAGTAATACAAACAATGACTTTTGGTCAAAGCCAGTAGTTTTCCTTTGAAAGATGGAGTTTTAAAGATAAACCAGAATGGCTATATGAGTTGGACTAGTTATTTACTGATAGAACATTGCTTGAAGGATCACCATGTGCCTTTCAGTGCTGTCAGTTTTCTAAGAACTGATGTGC
This sequence comes from Piaya cayana, assembly GCA_013389865.1. Taxonomy (NCBI): domain Eukaryota; kingdom Metazoa; phylum Chordata; class Aves; order Cuculiformes; family Coccyzidae; genus Piaya; species Piaya cayana. The sequence continues at coordinate 76,097 of WAAB01018512.1, read as the reverse complement.
ACTTGGCCAGAAGCAAGGCTACTGACTTTATAGGCCAATTGGACCTAAGTACCATGCTACAGAGGTAAAGCAAGTACTGGCATTTGGAGAGCCCAGTGATCTTCATTTTTCTCGGGGGCCATGCCATCTATCCTGCATAACTGATCAGGGCAGCAGTCACAGTGGGATGCAGGAGTGATGCAGCATGTTAGAGAGAGGCTCTGTGTACCCTCAGTGAAAGCAATTTTCTCTCTGTCTTGTTTTGGCATTTCTTGTAGTCTAAAATAGTTCATACAGAAAAACACAGAGCTGCTCTTTATCTATCAGAACAGGCTGCACTGGATGTTTGTTTAATTAAAGCTGACTGCTGGAGAGCAGGGAGAACCACCATTTTCCATATGCTGTCTCGTTGGGGGTTTCTTTTTGTGAGTGGAAGGAGAAGAAGAAAAAGGGGTTAGGCTTTTTTTACCATACTACAGTTCTCAGCAGACAGGCATCTCTATTTCAGGACAGCTATCATCAGTGCTAAACTCATGGGCACTGATGCTTAGGATGGCAACAACATTGAATATAAAGCCCCAGGACTTGTCCTAAGGGATGAAACAGCATAAAGGCAATTTTAGGAAAGTTTGCACTCCTTTTGGCCCTGTAATATGCAACCTAGGTAGCAACAGAAACATTCTTTTTTTTTAAGCTCAACTCTGGTACCCTCTAAAACACCAGTTTTTAAGACAAAAGTAGCTTGGGCTCCTTGGGATTCAGAGCAAATCCCAAGGGGGCCCTTTGCAGCACAGTCTAACTTTCCAAGAAGCCAGAAAGGTAGCTAACTCCTGAGCTGACTAGACAGCTTGTGCTAGCCAGGAGGTTTGGCACAGACCTCTCTAAAGTTCATCACAAAGCAAGAATTGCCGTGGCCGGACAGTTTGTTCACAGATACCCCCACTGTGGCTGCAGGCAGCTGGCTAGAAGATAGCTCTTGTCAGGAGCAATGTTAAAGACAACTGAATAAAATTCAGTCAGTTGTTTTCTCTCAGAGGAGAGAAGGCTAATGCTCCAATTGACAGCATGGGTTACTACTAGGCCAAGCACAGCTTTCTCTGCATTTAAGATGGGTCTAGATTGTCAAATTCTTGCCTCCGGAGCATGTGTCCCAGCTAGACAGAGCAAGGCACCGACAGGCTCAGGCTGTTCCCAGTCCTCCTTTTGCATCTATGCTTGCCTTTGTCCTCTGCTGCTCCTCTATGCACAACACACATACTGCTGGTGACATTTACCTCAATAGACCCTTCAGCATGCCTCCCCCTCTCTGTTAGAGTCTTTCTGTTTCGTACTTCTCAACTCCTCTTCACTCATCCAGAACACATTTTCTTCTTGCTGGTTTTTCCCTTCCAAGATTTCATCAGGGTGCAGCCCAAGATATAAGAATTAATTTGTTTTTAAAGCAATATGCTAGAAAAAGAACAGTTCAACAGAAGTCATGTCTCTTCCCAATCACCTGCCTGATCTGCCCACAACAGTGTTTTTTAGATGCAGTCTCTGCGATGGTTTGTAAATCTGAGGAAGGCAACGTAGAGCATATAGAGGAAGAGACGGAAAGGTAAAAATCCTGGACCTACTCTTTTAATTGGTAAGGCATTGCTACCTATCTGAAGTATTTAAAAAGGAAAAAAATACAGATTAGTGCCCCAAAGAAATGAGTCTGAATCAAATGTCACTAAACTGAAGAATTCTTGTCTTCATTTGTTTTTCAAAGGCAAGGCAAGCACATTCCAGTTTTATGTAGCCTTTCTGACTTATGAAGTAAGATTTTTTTAAAAAATGAAAAGAAAATAAAAAGAAAGCACAGAAGTGAAAAAGTCCCACCATCAAAAATCTTGCACTGACTTCAGAAAGATAAGTAAGTATCTTAAGACTCACTTTAAAGCTGCAAAAGTTGACAGCACCACAGGGAAATGAAATCCAGGTAGCCACCAGACATTACAACACTGACAGGCCCTCTTGAATCACATCAAAACTAACATATTACCTGACTTCACACAGTTAAGAAGACAGCTGCTTTCCTACAGCACTTACTTTAGTCTTAGAAGATAGTAAGGCCCTAGGACACTTGTCTCTTGCACTCAGATAAGAGCTGCTTTGTCCAGATAATTAATCAAGCCTCTTCAGGGTGGGAACAGGTCCACTTCTTCCTCAGCAAGTTAACCCTCTCGCAGGTCCTGTCTGGGCTATGCCTGCTATTCTGCAAAGATGAGGCATGAATTTGTAAAATATCAGATGTATACAGGATCAAGAGATGGAAAGAAAGAGGAAAAGGAATAGGGGGAGGAATCTCCAAGGCAGAAGCCAATTCCTGTGGCATATGCCTAGGTAGCACAAAAGAGAAAGATAAGGAAGCTGTAAAAGAAGGAATTAAATAGACCCAGAGCTCCGTCTGTGCTTGGACATTTGGGGAACTCAGATTCAATAGGAGTAATAAGATATCCTTCCCTGTCCTTAGTAAGCAGAAGAGCTTTGAGCACAGTCTTGGAATATTCTTCTACACCTGATACATTTACTTCTGTCCGGCAGTGTCTGCTCCTCACCACCTTCCCGGTGGCTTCTCCATGGGAGTCACAGCCCCTGGAGAGAGACTTAAGGATCCCAGATGGCCTGGAGGCAGATTTCTGTCTGTGGGCATGATCAGCATCTGGTAGTGGTATGTAAGGTGAACAAATACTTCAGAGATCTTGGGATCTCAGAGGTTCAAGGGGACTCTGGTTTGGGCAGAAAATGCCCAAGGTTAATGTTAAACACACATGAGAAATCATGAGAACCAGAGGCAACAGCTGACTCTGCAGCTGCAGTGCTCAGAGCATCCTGATTCTCTGAAGAGTATCTGTGAGAGGTTTTTTTTCTTAAAATGCTCACGGGAGACTGAACCTAAAGTCTCTCAACTTCACACTACTCTTACTTTCTGTTTCCCCTTTACTTTCCTCTGTGTTTCTAGCCTGGTAATTCACTAGCAAGGCATTTAATGTATACATAGGGTTCTGGGTTTGTCTGTCTTTGTTCCTTTTCTGTTTTCCCTCCGTGTTGTTTGCTTTCTTTTTGTGTAATTGGGAATTGGAGTGGGGCATCTTCCATTTGAATAAAAGCAAATAACGGTGTAGTTCATTTAGGGAAGTATTGTGATGAAAAATGGCTGAAATTTGGGTTCTCCAATTTTTAGAAGGTTCCACTT